>ML795345.1:314937-330419 GCA_009831015.1 Picea engelmannii
CCTTCACCAAGGCAAATGGCTCACCAGGGACCAAGTTCAGTAGAAGTTTCCTCATCTCATGGAGGAACTCAATGCAATGGGGACCATTGCTTCCTAAGGAGGGAGGATTGATCCAGGTGGATATCGGTGGCCACCCACCTTTTCCGACTGGCTTAAAACAGTTTTCTGGCAATTTTGGCAATTTACTATTTTTAGCAGGTTTAAACTTCCGAAGCCATTTTGAGGGCCTAAATGAAGGTTTTTGAGATCGAGTTTCTCAATGATATTTGAAGGCATTATTGAGCCCCCAAAATGAATCTCCTTGACGATACCTTTCCAATGAGCTATCACACGCCTAAAACGGAGATCGTATGCAAAAGTTACGACCCCGGGAAGTTGATGTACTAACTTACCCAAATGGGGCCCACATGACTTTTGGCACTTCATCTCCTAGGGTTAGGTTTTTGTATGTCTATGACTTTTGGCATTCTCATCTATTTTAAAAAGGCCTCTAGAGCCTCATTGTAATCATCTTCTCACGGATGCGAGTAGCAGCCACATCTCTTCTCAGAGATAAGCTACCAGCGCCCTAGCTAGTTTATTTCCATTCTGTCTGTAAGCATATTTCAGTCATTTGTTATTAATGAAATGAAGTCTTATTTCCACTGCATCTCTGCGTTTATGTGTATTTATGTATTTCATTGTGTTCCTACATAAATCCGGTTCAATGGTGGACTCAGGAGCGTCATCCAATGTGATGCCTTGGTCTGTCTGCCAAAAGATTAACTCTCAAGTGGAACCATCTACTTTAAAAATCATACAACTTGATCGGACAAATGTTAAAGCTATAGGAGAACTAAAGAATGTATTGATTAGATTATCGTCTAACCCTAAGGTTCATTAGGTTATTGATATAATTGTTGTAGATATTCCAGAAGTGTATGGTATGTTTTTAAGCAGGGACTGGTCGAAGCAGCTACATGGTTACTTCGCAACAGACTGGTCTCACTTATGGCTCCCAGAGAACGGTAAGCCTAACAAGATCAGAGTGAATCGTGAGCGCTACCTTAAGTTCACAGTCACAGATTTGAATGATCCTAAAGAAACATATACGCCTTCTTTTGATTCACCCGAAGTCCAAGGGATGGACACCTTCTTCGACAATTTCATGGTCGAGGCTTCACCTATCAACAATCCAGAACAACAGTCCGAGATTGTGGCATATATGCAACCAACAACTTCTACACAACAGTCCTATGTGCCTGATGGAAATCAAATTTGGTCTCTATATTTTGATGGTTCTAAGTCTAAAGAAGGAGCTGGTGCAGGCTGCATCATTATCGATCCGGCAGGTAACAAGACATTAATGGCTTGTAGACCAGAATTTGAATGTACTAACAATACTGTAGAATATGAGGCTTTACTACAAGGTCTCAGAAAAGATCTTGATATGAACATTCAAAACCTGGTTATATTTGGCGACTCTGAAATAGTGGTTAGACAGGTAAGAGATTCTATACACTGTCTTTCCCCGCATCTCAAAAGTTACCAGTCTGAGGTATGGAGTTTAATGAACAAATTTTGTGCTTTCAATATAAATTCCATTCCTAGATTAAATAATGTTGAAGTAGATCTATTAGCTAATGTAGCCTCTAAACTTCTTCCTGCAGAAGGCTTGTCCCCAGACGCATTCTCCGTCGAGCTATTGTTTCGACCATCTGTTCCTGACAATATCACAAAATGGAGAGTATTTGACGATGATCAGCAGATCATTAAATTTCTGCACATGGAAGAGACCTTTCAAGGCGTGGTGATAGATGAACACACACACGATGACAATTTGCACGATTTTACGGTAATATCTGATCCAAAATCTCCTGAAGCACTATCAGACATGGTAAATTCCATACCCAAATCTATAGTTAGATTAGAGAAGTTTTATGATTTTGAAGATAAATTTAAAAAGACGGTCAATTGTAAAACCAATAGTTCCTCGCTATCTTATGAAAAAGTGAACTTAGGAACTAGTGAAAATCCTCAGTGCATTAACCTAGGCTTGGGATGTTCTAGATAAGAAAAAGATGCTTTTGTTAAGTTATTTAAATAATTTAAGGATGTCTTTGCATGGACGTATGATGATCTTAAAACTTTCGACCTTAATATCATACAACATGTCATCCCGATGAAGCCCCAAACTTTTCCCTTCCAACAGAAACTAAGGAAGATGCCCCCTAAACTAGAACCAACCATTCAAAAAGAATTGAATAAACTCCTAAGTGCTAAAATAATTTTTCCTGTTAGGCACACTCAATGGGTTTCCAACCTTGTCCCAGTTTAGAAGAAAAATGGGGAAATTCGACTTTGCGTCGATTTCCGAAACCTCAATAGAGCGTCTGACAAAGACAATTATCCTGTCCCACCCATGGAACAGATCCTTCAATAGGTATCTGGTTCCGAGAGGCTATCCCTGTTAGATGGTTTCTCTAGATACAACCAAGTACTGATGTCTCCACCAGACCAACTCAAAACTACCTTCCGTACCCCATGGGGCACTTATGCTTATCGTAAAATGCCCTTTGGATTGATTAATGCTGGTGCTACCTTTCAGATAGCAATGGACATTGATTTTTGAGGCTTAATCAATCACTCCATCGTATTTTACTTAGATGATGTAACTGTTTATTCTAAAAATAAAGACAATCATCTAGCTCACTTACGAGCCGTTCTGCTACGATGTCGTAAATACGACATCTCCTTGAACCCCAAAAAGTCCATCTTTGCAGTAGAACAGGGTAAACTCTTAGGTTTCATTGTGTCTAGCGAAGGAATGATTATTGACCCCGAGAGGACTCAAGTCATCGCTAAACTTCCCCCTCCTACATCCAAAAAATCCATGCAGTCTTTCTTAGGCCAGATTAACTTCGTGAGAAGATTTGTCCCCAGTTTCTCCGAAATGGTCAGACCTCTACAAAACTTGATTAAGAAAGACACCCAATATCACTGGGGACCCACAAAAAATCAAGCTTTTAATGCCATAAAGAAGGCCATAATAGATGCTCCGTCTCTCATGAGCCCTGACTTCTCTCAAGATTTTACACTCTATACTTTTGCTTCTGACCGTTCCTATGCCGCCATCCTAACTCAGAAGAATTTCGAGAGCCTAACTCAGAAGAATGTCGAGAACCATGAGCTCTACTTTCAAAGGTGATGAACTTAACTACCCAGTGGTTGATCGACAAGCCTACGCTGTTTTCAAAGAAGTTAAGCATTTCTGGTCCTATCTTTTGAAGTCAAGGACGAAAGTCATTTTTCCCTACCCTACCGTAAGGAACTTGTTAGTGCAAAAGGAGTTAGGAGAGAAGAGAGCTAACTGGGTCACCTCCTTGCAGGAGTATGACTTAGAAATTACCCTAGCTCGGATTGTGAGAGGCCAAGGGTTGTGTAAGTTGGGTGTTGATTCGGAAACATGACAACAAGAATATAGTGATACGTCAAACCTAGGACAAAGCGATCTAAGTTTGATCTGTTGCGCACAAAACCTTGTTAGTCCCTGGTACAATGATATTAGATTCTGTCTTGAACATGGGTCAACACCCTGTCACCTTGACCCCTCCAAGAGAAGAGCGTTGAGGCTAAAGTTTGCCTCTTTTCATTTGGTTAACGGTGTACTGTTTCGTCATAATTTTGACGGCATACGGATGCGCTGTCTCGAGAAAGACGAAGCAGAAAAAGTCTTGCTAGAGTTGCATGCAGGAGAAGCTGGTGGTCGCTTCGGTGGTGATACCACTGCTCATAAGGTTTTAAGAGCCGGTTATTACTGGCCCATGCTTTTTAGGGATGCCCATGCCTTGTGTCGTAAATGTATCATCTGTCAGAAAGAATCAGGGCAGTTGCAAAAACCAACCTTTCCCTTGCAACCCATTTCAGTAGATTCTCCTTTCCAGCAATGGGGCCTTGATATCATAGGTCCAATTAACCCTCCGTCCTCGCAACAGCACAAGTATATTGTGACAGCCACAGATTACTTTACTCGATGGTCTAAAGATGCTGTTCTAATAACTGTCAACACCAGTCAGGTAATCGCTTTTCTAAACTCGAATATTATTACTCGTTTTGGTATCCCTGACTGTCTAGTCTTTGACAACGCTTCGTACTTTTCTTCTCTTGAGATGAGCGAGTTCTCTTTGGAGAAAGGAATTAAGCTGAAGTACTCGGCTAGTTACTACCCCCAGGGCAACGAATTAGCAGAATCAACAAACAAGAACTTGATTAAAATTATCAACAGAACTGTGGTTGAAAATCACAAAAATTGGCACAATGCGCTACTGAACGCACTGTGGGATGATAGGGTAACGCCAAAAGCTGCTATAGGTAACTCCCCCTTTTTTCTTGTTTATGGCAGAGAAACAATTCTACCACCTCACATTCTTCTTCCTTCACTTCAGTTGTCACAAAAAGTCCAAGAAGAAGATTGTCCCGCTTTATAAAACTGAATTAACGCTTTGATGAAGCTAGAAGAGGTAAGAGCCCAAGCTAAGCGTAAGTTATATCAACATCAACAATTGGTTAAAAGATGGTTCGATTCTAATTCTGCTTCTGATAGGAATTTTGAAGTAGGCGATCTCGTCTTGAAGTGGGACAAACCACACAAGGGAAAGGGAGAACACACAAAATTTCAAAACTTATGGCTTGGACCGTTTTTAATTGCTGAAAAGTTGGGTCCTAGTTCCTTTCAATTGCAGAATCTTGAAGGGCAGCTTGACACCTATCTGGTGAATGGCAAAGCCCTGAAAAGATACTTTGCGTGATAACTACCCTTGTATATTATGTAAATATTTCATTTTTGTTAGCTTTTTCGTTTGCTTTCTGTTTTGATTTTGATTTGAATCTATCAGTTTGTGTTTTTTGAAAAATACACATACCTGTACACTGAGCTATTCAGACAAATACGATAGAAAATTCCTTCGCTGAAATAACTTTTGAAAAACTTGTGCAAACATCAATGATATTTCTGAAATTTATATCTATGTTGGAAAAATCTGTTGTTTGAAAGAGGTTTACCGATTTCGATCTTTGAGCGAAGCTTGTCATGATTATCTATTATCTTTTTACTCTGTCCCTTTTCCGTAAAGGAATGACTCAGAAGATGTCTCCCTGTCTTAGGAAGTTGGTTTTGTAAATAAAACATCTCTGGAGCTAAATAAAGGACAGTTCTAAAAGATTCTGATGAGGTTTGAAAAAATATGTTAAAATATCAAGATTTTCAACGTCACCCCGCTCAAATATATATCTATAAAAATAAAAATAAAAAAAATGTGAATAAGAGCTATGGGAAGTGCTTGTAAACCCGCCGGGATACTGAACAGGTCTGCTGGCAGCGGGTAAATGCATGCATGACGCCAAGACAACTTCGTCGGGGTACTGAACAGGCCTACTGGCAGTGAAGCAATGTTAGGTATATGAAAATTCATAAAAAAGAAACCTCTTTAATGTCCTTTATTTTGATCCAGAACTTCTTAACAGGATACAGATGTCAAAGTGGGTTAATTGGCAACCCTGTCGGGGCTATGGACGCCTGCTGGCAGCAGTGGCCATGCCAACAGTATTGGAGATTTTATCTTTAATATCATGACTTACTGATCTTAAGTTTGTTATCAGTTTTTATCTTTCAAAACACTGCTGGAAAAAGATGATTAATGATGATGTTTGTATGATTGTTTGGTTGTTATTTTTGAATTGAAATTATCTCTGCTGTCTTAATCTGAATTGGTACCTTTTGCAGAGATAACTGCTTCTACCAGTGTGTCGCCATTGTTGGCAGCCAATTCATTTTTTATGATCCTATAAGCTTCCTACACCTATGTCTTGCAAACATCAAGTTTTCATCGCAATTTTCAAATAAACAACAGTTTCATTTCTTGCGACATTTACACACTTATTTTCGTTTTGTTTTCACAACTGTAAGTGTGAAAACTGAATCTTTCGAAGTCATATTCCGATCACTATCTGAACTGTCATGATCTTTTTATCGATATACCGATTGCGCTTACCTTTTGTTTATCATTATGTAGCTGGAAGAACTTTCGAGCTATACTCATTGGACATTCTTATATTGATTATATGACTGGGTTTCATTGAGTTTGCAATGCATGAATATTTGGATTTGAACTTTATATGACTTGCCTGATCATTGATTCTATGAAAAGGCATAGGGGTTATGATTAAATTTTTTATATATATAATATAATCCTTATGTTAATCTTTTCATAACTTTTGGCTTGTCGACTATATGAATATCGTTTGGAACCTTGGTTAAACTTTTGATTATATGAATTGATACATTGGCGCATAGTTGATTTTGGTTTTGATTTATAAGTCGGGTATTTAAACACTATGACATAACGTTTGCTCACATTTGATTTCATTAGTTGGGCACATGACTCTATGGTTGAACTACTATTATGGATTGAACAACTATGTAAATCGGCGGTTGTACTTGGATAATAAATATTTTGCATGGCAGACTCCACCACCTTCGCATGCTCGCATTTATGCTTATCCCTTTTGCTCGTTCATTTTTGTTAGCTCAGGTAGCTCTGCTCCTATGTGTGTTGGTGACCCAAACCCTTCGCTTACCATGAATTCGGCTCCATGGCACCAATCGTGCGAGTCGAACCCAATGACAACCAAGCCCTGTTAATGTTTGACAATGCCCGCAGAGACATCGAGGAAAATGGGTGGCTCCCCTTTATACAATGATTTGAGGGTTTTAACCTTTGTGTAGCACGACAGTTTGCCATGATTTTTGATGGTTGTCGAGCCAAGGTGGGCGATATACAGTTAGATATCGATGAACAGTTTATCGGCTCAGCTACAGGGTTACCTACCACAGGACAACGTTGGTTTAAGAATTGTAAGGTCGAGGAAGTGCCGTGGAAATTGTTGTTTCTATCGTGCAAAGTCACCTCTTGTGACAGAGGTATGCCCATATCTATGCTCAAACCATGATGGCATGACTTATTAATGCTTTTCAAGTAGTTCGTGACCTGTGATGGTCGATACAGACTTGTGTTCCTCTACCACCTGCGTTTGCTGATGATTTTTATAGGGTATCCTCTAAACATGCCTTTCTACTTTCATCGGAGCCTGTATAAAATGTCGAAAAAGTTTAAGAGGCAGAAGGATGACAACAACCTGTTCCACCATGGGCTTATTAAGCTCATCATTGTTTATCATTGGAGTTTGCACGGTGATAGTTGGAGGGCTCTCATTGCACGTAATGGATTTGAAGACACAGACCCTGTACAGGTTGATAAACCTGTGGTAATTGAGACCAAGCCTGAACCGCCTGTACCCTTACATCTCTTACTTCCTAAACCCTCGACCGACCCTCCTATTGACTTACCCGACACTGTAACTAAGAGTGCAGAGGCCATTAAAAATCCTATGAGCAAAAAGCCCAAGGAAAACCTTATTGCTAATGCCAAAGGGAAAAGGAATTCCCGGTTCATTTCGAGAATGGAAAAAAACAAACCGAAACCCTCTGTCGAGTCCAACCCTATCATCCTAAGTGAGGAATCCGATTCTGATGTTGAATGTTTCTTGGCCAGCGAGTACCCCTACTTGCAGGGCTTATGTCCCGAGCCCCCTTATGATTTTGTATCGAACCTTCCCCCATGCCTAAAGAACGACCCTGACTACCCAGGTATCAAATTGCCTCATGAAACCCTCAGTCATTTTCCCAAACCCTCGCCTGCTCTTTCTAAACCCACACAGTCACCCTGTGACCAATGCAATTCGTGGTTAGAACGATATTACATTGATGTTCCTATACTCCAGTCTAAGATTCAATCACTAGAAGATCAAATTACAGTCCTAACCAGTCAAAAAGCCAAGCTCCAAGCAACAGATAAAAACCAAAAAATAACCGGCTACATCCTTTTCAAAAATGTGGAATCAGCCACGACCGTTGTAAATTCCAAACTGACATAATCAAGCAGCCTCGTCGCTATACAGGTACGGTATTGACATCGTTTTGTTTTGTAAATAATCTAGGTTGATATAATGATTTGAATTCAGTTTTTAAATAGTTCAGTCACTCATCCAAATGCCTCTGTTGTAATGTGTGCACCCTATATATAGTTTTGCTTTGAATAAAAAGAAATTTTGATTTGGTATATGATCTGACCATTCCCAGTATAGCAATCGATAGATTTCATTTGGATTTGATTGATTGATTTTCCTTATTAAATTATAGTTTGTTTTCGACTGGATTGGTTTGTATCCGATTTGAAAAGGATTTTTTCATGCTCAGATTGGGACACGATCATGTTTGGATTTGATTTTTTTATGATTTATATGATGTGATTGGAAAACGATTTCAGAGATTTTGGTTGTTACGAATTTCCAACATGCTGTGTCCTATGACTTTCTAAATTGGAAAAGCAACTCTGTTCGATTTTAATGTGGAATGAACTACTCTGTTATGCTAATTTAAGTCTGTGCAGGTGCACCCGAATCATGGAATGGATTTGATTAGTAACAACTATGCTAAACCCTAGCCGATCAATTCGTTTAATTGGATTACTGTTAATTCTATTATTTGATGAATTGGATTCCGACTGTAATTGCTGCCCTGTTCAAGTTACAAAACGAATTGGTCAAACCTTGTTACAATTCATTGTCAAATGAACGGTTTCGATCGAAGTCAATCGACCTTGTTTGCCCAATTTGCAATAACTAATTACGAATTCTATTGCCAATCATTCGAGCCTTTTATGATTTTATTTGAATTAATTTTCACGCCAGTTTGAATTGATCTATTCGTGGCATGAATCATGTGCTGTGCCAACACAGTCACAACGATTGGAAAATGATCTTGTTGAATTCATATTTCCCGTTGACAAGGCAGCGTAATAGTCGCTTGCCATTTGTTTTGATTATAATCGATTTCACAACTGTTGGATTCGATTGGTTTTGAAACAAATTGATTGACTATGTTATTTTTACCAAGTCCAATTATGATTTTTTGGGATGAAATGATTTTGGTCAAGGTTAATCAATTTGCAAAAATAAATGATTAGATATCTCGTATACCTTGTTATGTTTTTGTTTGTGGACAGTTACACGCTAGTATTGGTTTGATTCGCTTATGGTATAAATCGTTACAGCCATAACAAATTGTAAATGATTATGTTCGATTTGGTCATATCTTCTGTTGGTAAAACGACATAACAAATGCATAAGATTTGTTTTTGTATTGATTGCATTGCATATCAAACGGTTTCTCAACTGTTTGATTATGATTCTATTAGACCTGACTATGTGGTAATTGATCTGAAAATAGAAGGCTGACTTGTTATGCTATGCAATCACCCTCTACTTCAATGAAAATAAACTTTACAGGACCTTGCTCAATGTGTTAAAATATGCAAGATAGATTATGTGTCTAGTTTATGCTTCTTCTTTTTAAATGTTCATGTGTGAGGAAATGTTCTTTTAAATGGTTAAATATGTGCTTTAAAAAAATACACAGAAACATATCTTGCAGCAAATAAACCATCAAACTCACAACAATAACAAGATGATAAAGGAGTTCACCCCTCTCTGGGCTACGTCTCCTTGAGCCTCCTTCAATGGACTAGGCTCTTTGGGATTAGTTTGTCAAATATTCTTTTACAAGATGCTGCTAAACTCCAATGGAAATACTGACTGTACCATTGGGTTCAGAATACATAAAAACCCCAAAAATGACTAATAAAACTCTGAAAACGGACCATGGCTCATCCGGGCATGACCTCTTCTACATGTGTCCTTAAGCTTCCCTGAGATTTTATGTGGAAAAAACACCTGTAAAAGTCCTCCAATGAATCTGAAACCTATCCCAATGTGTTCTGAGCATAACAATTAGTCAAAAATGACTATTCAGTCACAGAAAATAGACTAGGGCTCATCTGAGCATGGCCTCAAACAATGAGGGCTTCAAGCTCCCTTGAGCTTCCTCAAACTTCAATGCTGAAAAACCTGCAAAAGAAGTCTTCAAATGCCTTTGAAAACTATGCCAATGGATTCAGAACATCCAAAAACCCCTAGATGAGCTTTTTCGACACCTCATTTGGCCAAAAGATGAAGAAGTTAGGCCTCCTGCCATTTTCCTCCTTCAAGCTTACTGTCTCTGGTTCGCCATTTCGCACCCCTATGTGCTTTAACCAAGAACACGCTCCAAAATGCGTATTTAAACCCAACACACGTGAAAAACCACAAAATGGTCCAAACTGTAGGACGGTTAGGGTGCCTCCAGCCCTTAACTGTCAAGCACTCGGGCATATGGGGTCATAATTGTTAGGACCACATATTGCACCTTTTTGCCCACACTTTTTGCCACTATTATACCCTTCATTACTAGTATTTAGACTCATAAATATCATTGCACCTGATCATTCCAAGGTATACAACGTCCTTTCTCATTATTATATGCTTAATCTGTTTTGCATAATACTTTACATTACTTTTGTACTTAACCATTGATTAGAAGTACATAAGTGTCCATATTTGCAGAATAGTATTCGAGACCGATGCTGAAACACGGAAGCTGCTACACAACCCGAGAATGCATATGCTGAAACACAGAAGCTGCTACATAGTCCATGCTAAAACACGGAGCTGCTACACAGTCCGAGGATGCATATGCCGAAACACGAAGCAGCTACACGGTTTGAGGATGCAGATGCTGAAACACGGAGCTGTCACTCAGTTCAGATGCAGATGCTGAGACACAGACCGCCACGATGCTGAAACATGAGTCCTGACAGTTAGCAGTCAAGGCCGACACAGTCAAAGGGTCGCAATTTACGTGGCTGAACAGCCCATGAATTGCGATACTGAAACAGCATCAGCAGCTAAGAGAAGAAGTGGTTACACCAGCCGTAACAGCAATGCATCGTTAGCTCCTGTATTAGCATTCGGTTGCATAAGAATAGGACACCCTATGCTGATTTAGAAAGAAGATCCGATTCAGTGTAGGAGCCAGATCTGCCTTGTAATGATTGTATCGATGGGATTTCCCTTTAAATTCAAGGGAAATCACCATTCAAGAAACCAACTTTTTATGTACTAAGAACCTCAGAGAAGCGGGACGTGTTCGATCTTTCAGTCTGTAATGTGATATTTCAACAGATGAATAGAAGACTGCTTTGATAATTCGTCTCTAAGTTTTCCCGTTTCAGGGGAATCTTGTGAGAAGGGAGGGCCCACCTTCTTCACAAGATTCACCCCTTAGTTAGAAGTGTGTTTGTTTAATTTCTGTTTATATTTTGTTTGACTGTTATTGCTGAAACACTGTTTGATGGTTTTGCGTTGCTGAAACACTACTGACTCTGTCTTGGTTATTGAATAGAACTTGTAATTCTTCTTATCAACAATCTTGTGTGGTGATTCTATGTTAGCAGAGATTTGATTAAGGATTCCTGCACAGACAGAAAGGGATTAAAATATCAGATCCTCTGTAGAATTCATTTCTACTTCAGTTGTGTTAGACAGAAGTTTGGATAAAAGGTTCCTGCTCAGACAGAAAGGAATCTAACCATCTTGACTTTAGTAGATCTCTTTCCCTGCAAGTGTGCTAGCCAGAGATTTGGTTAAGTGTCCCTGCTCAGCCAGGAAGGGACTGCAACACCTTGTCTTTAGTAGATCTCTTTCCCTGCAAGTGTGCTAGCCAGAGATTTGGTTAAGTGTCCCTGCTCAGCCAGGAAGGGACTGCAACACCTTGTCTTCAGTAGATATCTTTCCCTGCAAGTGTGCTAGCCAGAGATTTGGTTAAATGTCCCTGCTCAACCAGGAAGGGACTGCAACACCTTGTCTTCTGTAGAATTCCTTTTTACCTCTGCAAGTGTGTTAGCCAGGGATTGGATTAAGGGTTCCTACTCAGAAAGGAAAGAACCAAAACATCCTGCTCGCTGTCTACTTTTCCTGTGTTAATCAGAAACTGGGTTAGAGATCCCTGCTTAAAAAGAAAGGAATCAGACTGCCTTGTTCTCTGTAGACTTCAATCTCACAAGTGTGCTAAAACAGAAGTAAGGCTCAAGACTCCTGCTTAGACATAAAGGAGCTAAGTGCTTTGTTCTCTGTTAGATAGAGCTTATTGTTTTCTGCATTATTGCTTTCATAAAAGAGTGTTAGTACTGAGTTTCTGTTTGAGAGTAAGGGTCCTGTTCTCTGAATACAAGATAATTGTTCTTACCCATTGCAATGTTATTTTAAATGTAATCCAGGATTCTTAATTTGAATTATAAAAGAATTGCAATAGGTAGATTTCTTTCCTGTGATTCAATTCAGAACCTCAGTTCAGCAAAGTTTAGATAGAATGATTTCTTTACTACAACACTAATTGCTTTTGGAATTGAGCATATATAGTGCGCAGCTATCTTTGAAACAAAAGACTTCCCTGGGTTGATAATTTATGTTTCACTTGGTTGTTTGAAATTAATTAAGCAATTATAGTGACCAACAATAATATGACCACACACTCAAATAAAAAGGGCTGAGTTTACAATGGAAAATGGAATAAAGACAAGTGGCAGTGAACGGTTGGTGGAAAAACTGTTTGAAAAACTGACCCAACTCCCGCGATTTTAGTTGAGGTCACATGGCACAAAGGTACACGACCGGGGGTCCCACTCCGTTGTACCAATGCCTGTGCATATATATTATAACATGGTCATGTATTGAAACAAAACCACGAGTTCATACATATAAATTACTCCGCATGCCATTGAATAGAGGCATGGTCGTATGTGTTTAAAACATAAAACTAGGGGTCTATTCAATGGCGCGCATAAGTTTATCTTGCATATTTTAACACATGAAGCAAGGTCCTGTAAAGTTTATTTAATGAAGTAGAGGGTGCTTGTATAGCATAACAAGTCAGCGTTCTATTTTCAGATCAGTAATTAAACAGAGTACGCCTATCTCTGTTGAGTGATTTTATGATTCTGTTTTGATTTCAAATGGTATAACAAGCTCCAATTGAATAAATTGTTTTCAAATGGCTATTGGATGATAATTGAATTTAATCTCATTAAAATATTTTCATTTAATTTCAATTCTGATTCTGTATCTTATTTTAGACTAGCTACAGAATTAGAGGATTCTGTAGCTAGTCTATAGAATTAAATTTTCTATCATTTTATTAATAAAATATCCTTCTAATTTGTTCATTTTTGGTCCTTTTCAAGTGAATTCGAATTGCATAGGATTTGATGGACAGTCTAGAGGATGTCTGGATGTTTTAGTTTTATTTTAATTTCCTAGTTTAGACAACTTTGGGATATCTTCCCAGATTTATGTAAACAGTTTTATAACTTCCACAGGGAGGTTTTACCCTGTGGAAAACCTTTAAATACTTATTATTTTGTGTAATAAGGATCATCCTCACTTGTGGGAGAACCAGGATAATGGATATCTAATACAGACTAAGACAAAAATTGATGTTCTGCTACAGCTTTAGCTTTCATAATATCAATCTTTTGTTTCATGTTTATGTTATCAATTTGCATTTGATTAATGACTACTTTAGCTATCTTAGTCTTTTGCAAATGATATGAATTATTTAATATAATCCATGTCTGATTTCTTCCAGTATTTAAAAACATAGAAATTACTTGATTCAATTTATGAATGACAGATTTCTCTTCTTCATCAATTGGATTATTCTGTATAAGTCTTTGCATAACAGGTTTACCTAGTTGTAGAGATTTATAAATCATATAATTGTTATGATTTTTATGTCTTGTTTGTCCTGTAAACAAACCTAAAGAGCACTGCAGCTATCGTTTACGAGAAGCTTCAGGATTATTTGGTGCGAGTTTCTTTCCTTTGATCTGCTAGTACAGTCATCATACACAGGAAAAATCTGGAGTGTATTCCCAGGTTAGTTTGTGATTATTTTCGTTAATTTGATTAGATATATCTGTAGTTCATATTAGTGATTTAGTCTGGCATAGATTTCTGTTTTATTTCTTGTTCATAAAACTATAAAAATCAAAAAATATCTTTTACTGTCTTAGGGAAGAATGCAAATGAGTTTTTTCAGGTTTTAATTAAATCTGTAAATTGTCGATATTGTACATTTTGCGAATAAGTTATATTGCAGTTAGTGGTTAGATAGTTAATTAGAGTTAGTATAGTAGTAATTAGTAGATTATATATATATAGAATAGTTAGATTAGTTTAGTTTGCTTTAATAATTAGTTTTAGTTTAGTTTGTTTAGTAGTTAGTTTTAATTAGATTAGTTTATTAGTTAGTTTAGTTTGTTTTATTTAGTTTTAGTTAGATTAGTTAGTTTAGAATAGTTTTTCTTAGGACCTTAGATCGGTTAATGGAGCCGCTAAACCCGTCAGGGTGGTTCATCCCAAACGGATTGGTTTATTAGACAACCCCAGACCGGTTCCACTCTCTCAGTTGACGGACGATCGATATCGCCCATCAACAAGAGTACACCTTAAAAGTTGCAGAACTAATATAATCAAACAAGCATCATATAGTTACAACAACACCCGACCGGAACATCCATGCTTGGGCTTTAAGATTCAGAGGAAAAAGGAAAGGAGGAAGTTAGCAACCATTAAACAAGAAGTCTCAAAATATCAGTCTATAACCAGAGAACTAGAGGCTTTGTTAAAGCTTTATAGTCAGGAGCTTTGCTCTACCATCGATACCTACAAAAATGTAAAAAATGCCTACATATACTTGGAACTGACTTAGGCACTGAAGGCACGATCATGTCATGAATTCAATGCTTCGCATAGGTGATTTTCTCTGTCAAGATGCACATGCAGACGTTGGACAGACTACCCATGCAGTCGTTTGCTAGATGCAATCTCTATCAGGATGGACTAACAATATACCTCTATAATTTGTCCTTTTTTGGGCTTTCCATTTATGGTGGAGACGATGTATAACCACCACTAACCACCTCCATAACTGCTTCCTCGAGATCAGGTGATTTCCGATCAACTATGCATCTGCAAGACGTGGCAGTCTCCCTTTGGCTTCTGTTTCTTCGTTGGATTGCTGGGAGGGGACCCATATGGCATATGTGGATGAGGGTCTGATGGGGGCGATGGAATCAATATTGTGAGGGTGAGATGAGAGGTGTTGAGGTGGAAGCACTAGGTGGCAAAGAAACGGAGGCTGTGACACCAGATGAGAAATGCCATGAGGTATGGATAGAACATAGGTGGAAGTGGCATGGAGCACGGGGTATAGGTGGGAGTGAGGAAAGGGGAAAGAGATGGGCTAGGATGGTGCTGAGTGGAAGACACATGGTAGAAGGTGGATGATGGAGGAAAACAGAGACATGACAAGGGGGGACCCTCTTTAAGCCGCCCATTCTGGGACCCCCCCCTCATTAAAGGAAGAATAGCGAGGGGGGGGTCCGTAATCCATCCTTAGTCGTAGATCCAGGTGCCTTAATCCTAGTTGCTCAAACTTGCATGCTCAATTA
>ML795345.1:345930-357930 GCA_009831015.1 Picea engelmannii
AATGAAACTAGTCTCACTCAATTTGGATACTCTAGGAAGAAGTTATGATTGTTTTACCTGGAACACCTTCTTGAGACTAGTCAATAGGACTAGTCAGATAACCTATCTTACACAGGGTGTATCTACAAATTTAAGATGAAACAAAATCTGAACCTTTTACCACATATACCTTACTAATTTATATAATTAGCCTTTGGATTTCATGGTCTGAAACATTACAGAAAATTTTTTATAGCGAAAATTCCGCAATGAATCAGTTCAGGATGATTCCAGAACCCTATCTTGTATAGGCTATATCTCCGAAAGTATAAGGTCTCAGAAGCTGAATTTTGAACCCAATGTAACTTGATCTGTCTACTAAATATCCTCCAATATGTTCCTTCTAAGAAGTTGTAGAAAAAAATTTATAGTGAAAATGCCAAGGTGTCTCAGATGTAGCAGCGGAATCCCAAGACCTTGAGCTCTGATACCATATGTTAAGAACCAAATATCAATATAGCATAGAAAAACCTCAGAAAAAGTACTCAACGCCTTGAAAGAGAGATAATTTCAGATAATAAGCCTCTTCGAGGGGGAAACCTCCTTTTACCCCACTTAAATGTTCAAGTCCAAGATGATTCAAAATAAAAATGTCTCCTTGGTATATATAGGAGACTAGGAGGTATAATTACAACTAATGGCCTAAAGCCGACATAAATAAAATAACATTACTAATATAATATACCCCAATTAAGGGGTAATGAGACAATATTAGGGCTTAACATATTATCTGAAATTATCTTTTTTTCAAGGCGTTGAGTACTTTTTCTGAGGTTTTTCTATGCTATATTGATATTTGGTTCTTAACAATATCTATGTGCTGCTTTGCTTCCTGGAGTTGGGACTCCCGTTTCTTCAACTCTGGGTCTTCATATAGTTGTTTGTATATCTGCGCGCTTCTTCTACTTAATTTTTTACATTCTGCAGCAAGTGTTTTAATCCTCTCGACTGCGCTCTGAGCATTCAATTGTCGTTGGTTGTGCAATTCTTGCGGACTCTGTGGTATGGTCTGAAGTTCTAATTCCATGACCCTTTATTGAAGTTGCTAAATAACTTCAGCTAGCTTCATCACTTGGTGCTCTATGGGCTCTTCATCCTTCTTCTCTAAGTCGGTCACAGAGTGAAATGCTATGTTGACTGCTTCCTCAATTCCTATCTTCTTTGACAATAGCTGCTCTTTCTCTTTTTGGATCTTCGCTATGTCTTCTTCAAATTTTGCTTGGAGAGCATTCTTCTCTTGTTGCATAGCTTGGCATTGTTCAATAATTTCCTCCTGTGCTTTCTTTAGGGCCTAGGTGGCCTACACTTTTTCTTCCTGAGCATGTCAAAGGCATATTTTGACTGCATCAACAATCTTGCAGAGCTGAACTAATTCATCTCCCACTTCTATTGTTCCTTTTGGCAGATGTGCAGTAGAGATTTCTCAGCTAGACTGGAGTGCTTGTTGTACTCCTTGGAGTGCAATCTCAATTTGGCTATACATTTGTTCCTACTTCGCCTCCTGCTTCCCTATGATTCCTTTGAAGCATCATTGACTAATACAACAATGAAATCAAAGTCGTCCAATGTGAGGGCAGTTCGCATCTTGGTTACAGGGGTTCTTTGTTTCTTTCTGGAGGAAGATTTCAGAGGTGAGACCTTCCTTTTCTTTGATGAGTCTTCTTCTTCCCTAGGTGGTGGTACTTTGACTTTCTGAGTTTTTGTACCTTCTTCATCATCACCTTCTTCATCTAGTGTAATGGAAGCCATCCTTATAGATAGGCTATTAACATCCTAGACTTCTTCAGTCTTCTTCATCGTCGTTGCTTTCTTTGTCTTACTGGGCCCAGGTGTATCCTATGCAGTTCCGGGGCTGTCGATGTCGGACATCTCTATGAGGTTTGATGAAACAAGGAGGTCCACTGACCATTCCTTGGGTATCTCTTCCAGGTCTTCTTCTGTCAGCTTATAATAGGACTAAAGCTATTCTTGGTGCTCATCAACACGTGGGGTTAGGTATATAAAGTGGTGGTTCGCACTGAACTTTATCAAAGGTTAGAATATCTATAAAGTATTCGGGGTTATGCGAGGTTCACTCCTTATGGCTACTTTCAATTGGTTATAGTACGCGTGGAAAACAAAATTCGATTGCCATTGCTTGCTCATGTCGTTCGAGTACCATAATGTACTAAAATTCATGGCTAGTGGCTCAAAGGGATCAAGGTCTGGGAAGGTTGCGCCTTCTAGTAGATCCCATGCAACAAAAGAAATCAGTATCAGGATCCAGCTAAAATGGAATTCATGCCCCTGATACTGGGCTTCTCTGTAGTCAATCTCTAGTTGATTCACTAGGTACTTCTCCTAGTTCATCTCTAGTCCCTCTATGCACTTTCTTGCAAGGTCAACTACAAAGCTAGATACTTGTGTTGGTCGATTCTTGTGTACAAACTTCCCTGCGATCAGTTGGCATGTGAGGTGCACTATTCCACTTTCAATAGAAGCTACCTTGTAGCCTCTCACGCCTTACTCAACATCACCATAGGATTCTTTGATCTTCTGTGCAAGAGCATGGTCTACGGTCTTTCCAGGATGGTACTCATGGGGATCAGGCCTTGCATGCTAAGCTCGGTGATCCTATTGATCAACACCGGATCAATAGTTATGCAATGATATAACCACAGGTATCCTCCATGGTAACTTGCTAACAATAGTTTTACAGAAGAATTCACCTCCTGTTGTCTATCGAAGTGCGGTACTTTCATAACGTTGAGCAAAGTAGACTGTGTGAGGTTCATCATCCATTGTCGAGGGATGAGCTTTGAATTCTTTCCCTTAGTTCTGGTCAAGTACTTATATGGCGCGAGCATGCTGTAAGCTTTATGGTCCCCCGCGTTGAAGTCACAAAACTTCAACGCTATAACCTTGTCTTTATTTGCATGGTAGGTGCACACTCCTTTCGGTAGGTATGTAGTGATTAGGGTGTATTCAAAGTCTCTAGGGACACTGTCCCTGTTAATATCACCTCTCAAAGGGGGTATGTAAACTGGTAGGATGGATGGAACTAACCTCATGTTGGCTATGTCGTCCTTATGATTTGTTCTTCTTTCTACGTCAGGCTCGAGATGTTCCTGCTCGAGCAGTAGATGGGGAGACTTTCACTCCTCCCGTTGATGATGCTTGAACTCCAATGAACATTATTCTTTTCGACATGGTTCTCTCATTCATTAACTCAAGAAGGACCTCTGTGACAGATTCCTCAATTTTGGTGGGCTCGTCAGACATACGCACTCGGGAAAGAAAATCGGGGTCACTATGATTTCAAAATGATGCATGAGGATGAACAATATGCTTGCAATGATCATTGCAGACAATCACTAGTTCTGCGGGCTTCAATTTCTTAGTTGGCAAAAGTGTTCTTCGGGCACAACGCAGTGAGTTAAATAGGAAATTCATCAATGGTATTCTTGCACAGGTATGAAGATTTCATGAATGTTGATCCATTCATTATGACGTGGTCCAATGGTCTAGTAGTGATATTTTAATTCTTTTCTACCCAGTCAGGGTGGAATTCGAATGGGTCTATCAGTCCAATGACTATATTTCTTTGCCTTGGCGAAGTGCCATATGTCGTTGTTCTGGTATCCCAACAAAGCTCAATTCCTATGATTTTCCCTTCTGTGAAGTTCCCTGTGGAAACTTCTATAACTTTTCGATATTGGCTCTCCTCTTACTTAAATTCCTAGCCTTCTTTCCAATGAGCTACATCATGATCATCCTTTTTTCATTCTGATCCTTATCCTCTCTCGACACAGTCACTTCGCGATCCAAGGGTAATAAACCTTCATCATACAGGTTAGGTATTTTGGTCTTCTGTAGTTCCTCTATTTCTCTTATAGAATCAACATCCAAGTCCCTGGTGTTTAATATCTTAGATCTGTTCTCTTGTTCTTCCATCAAATAGGTGATCATTCTAGTCATAAATTCCATGAGTTCTTGCTTCTTTTGTTCTAGGGCTTCGTTTTCTTCTTTTCTTTGGATCTGGTCTTTTTCAATCTAGATCTTTCCTAAAAAATATGTAAATGGGGCATAGTCCTCAATAAATTTAATAACTTTGAATTATTCCTCCATCGAAGCTCCATGGGTACTCATAGCTATCTGGGTAATCCTGCCACATAGGGTTACCATTTTTCCTTTACACAATCCTATTTTTCCTAGTGAAGGAACCATAGCAGGCCTTCCTATGGTTTCCCAAGTACTTTCTGTCATAATGTTCATCTGTGTTCCCTCATCTAGAGCACAGTCAATGTTGAAGTCTCCTATTCTTACTTCGATTTTCTCCTTTTCTTTGAAGATCTTTGACAAACTGACATCTTTATGTTCATCCAGGGTTTCTTTCATTTTCAACAACATAATCTCTAATTCTTTTTGGGGTTCTTCTATAATCGTAGTCTCTTGATCTCCTTCAAGGTTTGCTTTCTCTCTATTCATCTTTTCAAGTCTAGCAATCATTCTAGGGAAATCCAGTACTTCATGGTCCATAGCCTTACAATATAGGCAACTAGGGTTTCTCCGAGGGCATTCCTTAGCAAGATGTCCTGGTATTCTGCAACTGTAACAAAGAGTTAATCCTCTCTTTCTCTTCAGTGATCCCCAACTTTTCTTATACTGCACGCTAGGATCATAATGGAGAACCTGCAAAAATTTCTTTCTAGGATCCTACATCCATTGGTTAGTCAAAAAATTCTTTCTATGCATAGGTATAACATATCTATCATTATTCTTATCAGATCTATTCATATCAAACGTTCTGTCATCTAATAATGCCCTAGTTTTCAACATAGGAAAAAATCTATCAATAATACCTAAATCCATACTTTAGAAACAAAAATTTTCACCTCTTTTACTTGTACAGGGCACAAAGCTTCCAGATCTATGAACTTTTAACTATTCTTACCTTTTTCAGAGCAAAGATTTTACAGATCTTACTTCTTTTCTTCAATATCAACCTCTTTTCTTGCAGATCTGACTTCTTTCCTTTAGATCTGTCCTTTCTTATTCAGCATAGATATTTTTAGATCAAGTGGATCACTGTACACTAGGGAATAGATCCATGCACAGAGCTTTTACAATTTCAGGATGAATCTTTGCACAAAGCTTCTTCTGCTTAGTTCCCAACAATCATAGTTTCAGTCCCAACAACAGAACTATTTGTTGGCACAAGGGCATACTCAGGGTTCAAAGCTACAACAACGCACCAACAAAACCCTAACTACTGACCCTTTCGGCAACACCTGCGAAGCAGATGGAGTTTCACTTGAGGTAGAGGCAGGGGTGGTTGCAGGACTTAGATGTCTGCAACCTTAGTTGGGAGACATACCTGTGATTCTAACACTTAATAGAGAACTTATTAGTTAATCTTCATTAATATTCAGTCTTATTATACTTCGCAGATAGCACAGAACATCACAATATTTACTTAAACCTAATATCTTTCAACACTTAGTAATAGTAAAATAGATCAGATCCTGTAGATCAACACTAAGAACATTCATACATATCAGAGCTAACATTCATTCATAGCTCATAAGAAAAAATCATAAATATATCTATCTAAACACATCAAAGCACTTAGCAAAGGAAGATACAAGCACATCAAGTCGAGGCATAGAGCACAACACACAGATTTACTGTGGTTCACCCCCACCTTGGGGCTACATCCACAAAGTCTTCTTCTTTATTAATGTCTTCAATTGGTTACAACACAAAGCCTCCAAACCTTACTGTGCACAGGAAAAAAGATCTGCACAACTCGCTAGATCCTTATTCCTTGTGTTACAACACAAATCCTTCTACAGTCTCTCACAAGGACTTTCACTCAACTCTGCAAGTCTTACACAAAATGCATAAAGCCTTACAATACTTGATCACACAGATCCAACTCTTAGCACTTTAGCCAACTTGCACTAAGAAATCACCAAGTGCACTAAGCAACAACTTTTACTATTTCTTACATTGCCTATCTATTTATAGATTAAAAAAGTGGACCTAAGCATGGGTGAACCCACAGGCCGACATCCCTTCCCCATTACATTAACCCAAAACCCTAAAAGGACCCAAAAAGTGGTCTAGCTTCCATGATTTCCGCTTCATGTTGCACTCCATCTTTGACAAGCTGCGGAAGTCCCAAAAATGGTTAAATATGACCAAGTGTTCCTCAAAACTTGGTCAAGGGCCAACAATGACTACACTTCTTTCTTGCATGGACAGGTTCTTTAAGCCTTCCTCCATTCTTTCAACTTCGACAACTAATTCTTTTGCCTTCTGTTTCTTCGAGCTATCCTCTTGTTCTTCTATTAGTCGCTCTATTTTTCTGGCTATGAGGCCCCTTAGCTCTTGCTTTTTCTGTTCTGTGGCTTCCTCCTCTGATTTCCTTCTGATCTGATCTTTCTCAATCCAAGTCTTTCCTAACAAAAGTGGAGAAGTGGCATTGTTCTCAACAAATTTCATGACTTCAAATTCTTCTTCAGTCGATGTTTCATGAGAATTAATAGGTATATTAGTAACTCTTCCACATATGGTTATCATCTTTCCTATAAACAAGCTTATCCTTCCCAAGGAAGGTATCATAGCAAGCTTTCCCAAAATTTCCCAAGTGCTTTTTGGCATAATATTCACATGTGTTTATTCATCCAATACACAGTCTATGTCGAAGTCTTCTATTCTTGTAACTATGCGTTGTTTTTCTTTCAGGATATTTGGTAAACTGATGTCTCTGTGATCATCCATTACTTCTTTTAACTGTACTAACATAGTTTCTGACTCTTTCTTTTTACGATTCTCTAACATATCCTTAGTCTTTTGACATTCTTTATAGTTTTCTTATCTCATATTCATCTTTTCAACTTTAGCAATCATCCTTGGGAAATCCTCAACCTCATGACCAGTATCTTTACAACAAAGACAAATAGGACCTATACTAGGGAATTCCTTAGAAAGATGTCCCAGTCTTCTGCAATTATAACACAGTGTCAAAGCGTTGAACCATTTGTTGGCACAAGGGAAGACCTAGGGTTCAACGCTTTGACAACACACGAACAAAACCATAACTACCGACCCTTTTGGCAACACCTGCGAAGCAGATGAAGTCTCACCCGAGGTAGAGGCAAGGGGGGTTACAGGACTCAAGTGTTTGTAACCAAGCTGGGACATAGATATGTGATTACACAACTTAGCAGAGAACTTAGACAACAATATGCATTAGTTATTGAGTCTCATTCACATTGCAGATTAAACCCTTATTACAGATCAACGTAGTAACAATAAAGATCAAGCACTTCCAATCACCTAGCACATAACATTATCTCAGATCTATCATTCATTCATCTCAATACCATTAAGAACTAAAAAAACAACATCAGATCCATTCATCATACATTATAATAATATCATTAAGAAAATAAACAACATAAATCACATCGCACAAAGAACATAAAAGAAAAGGATATACGTGGTTCACCCCAGTGTGGGGATACATACACCAACTTCTTCTTCTTATTTATTAGTCTTCAATATTCTTACATTCATCTGCTCCTCTACACACAGCCACAAATTGCAACTTCACAGAGGAAAGTAGACCTGCACGCAGCATGCCAGATCCTCCTTCCCAAAATCAGGTCAAGGCACAAAGCCAACTCCTTATTAGCACAGAGCGTTACCACCATATCATGCACATAACCAACTAGCCAGACTTCTTATATCACTTGCACTAAGCTTCTACTACTACTTTCTACATTACATTCCTTCCTATATATACTTTTACATAAAGGCCTAAATATGGGTAAACCCATGCGCCAACATCCCATAACCCATTTCATAAACCCTAGTAAACCCCTTGTTGGGTCCAAAATATAACAAAATAAATGAGATCACGCGATCTCAGCTCTACCTGGGTGCTCCATCTTCGACCATCTTGTCAAAGTCCCAAAATTGGTCAAACGTGACAAATGTTTCCTCAAAACTTGGTCAAGGGCCAATATCCCCCCAACACTCACATGTGACTCGTCCTAAGTCACTTAGATCTAGGAAATGTTCATTCGAAGGCCTTGAGCTTGGATCAATATACCTTGACTTGTTGCTTGACCAGAGCTTCCTACTTGGTGAACTCCTAAATCATTTTCTCGGTAATAGGCCCTTCCAAGCATTGCTCCACTGTCGCAACCACTTGGTCTAGCTGCGAGCCTTTTCCTTCAATATCTTCAAAAATCATGTAGGATTCTTCTTGCACTAGCTACAGTCTTTGTGTCACTTCCATGACTCTTCTCTGGATGGCAGTAATATGCTTCTGGACTGCACGCTGCTCTTGTGATCTCTCCATTTTCTCAACTTCAGTGAGTGAATTCATCTGTGCCTAGATGGTGGAGGCCTACTGCTATGCCTCCTATAGATTTGCTTCCAGTTTCCTCAGCTTCGGATCTTCTGCGAGGAATTCATAGGTCTACACACCACGATCACTCAATTTCTTACATTATAATGCGAGGATATTGATCCTTCCTACTGCACTCTTCGCAGCTTCCTCCCTTTGATCATGCACTTCTTGTGGAGTCCTCGACACTACTTGGAGTTCTAACTATGATACTCTTTCTTGAAGCTGTTGAATGGACTCAACGAACTTCCCCACTTGAATCACAGTTGAATCTTCTTCCTCTTGTGCCAAACCTGGCATAGAGAGAAGTGCTTTAGTTACCGCTTCTTTGACCACAGTCTGCTCTACAAAAAGATGGTATTTTTCTTTATGCATCATTTCTTTGTCCTCCTTGAACATCGCCCGAATTTCATCTTTCTCCTTCTCGTAGGCGGTTATGCAAGATTGTGCAACTCATAGTTGTTCTAATACATCCTCCTTTTCTTTCTTCAAGGCTTTCATAGCCTTCTCCTTTTCTTCTTGGATTCGATGAAGTTGAGCCTCTATTGCATCTTCTAGACTTCATAATTGTGTAGGATCATCCCCCAATACTTCAATATTCGACGAAGAAGGCATAATAGGTACTACACGACTTGAATGGATGGCTTGTTGTATCTCCTTTAGCTCCTTCTCTATTATTTCATACAACATCTCCTTATTTGCTACATAATGCTGGAAGATATCTTTTGAAGCATCATCCACGACTATGATGATGAGATCAACATCATCCACTGTGAGTGTGGCCTTCATAGTGGGCTTACTGGTGCACATATTCTTTCTTGATGAGGGTTTCTGTAGAGAAACCTTTATTTTCTTTGATTTCTCGGCCTAGGTAAGAGGATCCTTTGGGGGTGTAACTTCACCTTTTCCTTTATTTTCTCATTCTTCCCCTCCTTATTCTTGATTCACTTCCTCTCCTCCTCCTCCTGCGGATGAGGTAGGCCCACTTTCCTCTGAGGTGTTGTCCTCCTCATCATTTTCTATGTTCTACAATTCCTCCTTTTTCTTCTTTTTCCTCGTGCTATCTTGTCCATCATGTTCGACCTGGGTTACCAAGGGGCTTCTGATGATGTCAGGGTCAGAGAGTTCTTCATCTTCCACTGGTACAAGGAACTCTGCTAGCCATTCTTTGGTGATATCCTCCATATCCTTGTTGGTCAGTTTATAATATGAATGTATCTCCTCCTTACTCTCATCCCTATGTGTAGTGATATACATAAAGTGTCGATCTATGCAAAACTTTGCTAGTGCTCAGTACTGGTGCAATGTGTTTGGTGTCATTCGTGGAATTCCTCAATAGCACTCTTCAACTATTGGTAGTAGGCATGGAAGACAACGTTCGACTTCCATTGTTTCGACATATCATTTTTGTACCACAAGGTGGAGAACCTCATGGCCAACGACTTGGATGGATAAACTTCTAGAAATGTCACTCCTTCTGGCATCTTCCAAGCCACAAATGTGATCAATACTGGTAACCAATTGAAATGGAATTCATACCCTTGATCCTTCACTTCTTAAAAGTCCTTCTTGAGATCATTTACGAGGTAAATCTCCTAGTTCATTTGCATCCCCTCCATGCACTTTCCTGTGAGGTTCACTACCGATCCTGTGACCTACATGGGATGATTATTTCTGAGGTGGACTACGCCATCCTAGATGGAGGCTACCTTGTAGCCTCGCTTTCCCTTTTCTACATCACCATAATCCTTCTTTATGCATTGTGTGAAGGAGTGATAAGAAGTCTTCCCTGGGTAGAACTGTTGAGGGTACGGTCCCTGTATGCTCAACCCTGTAATCAAGTGGATCAGTGTCAAATACACAATGATGCACCTGTCAAACAATATATATCCTCCATGGTAGCATGACAAGAGGAGTTTAATGCAAGCATTAAACTCCTGATGTCGGTCAAAGTGAGGGATCTTCATTACATCCAAGATCATAGATTGTGTGTTCTCCTTAATCCATGGTTGGGAGACTATGTGTAGCTTCTTCCCATTCCTCTTTATCAAATACCTATGCGGCATGAGAATTGTGTAGTTCTTCCTGTCTCTAAGGTTAAATTCATTGTTCTTTAGAGCTGGGATATGTCCTAACTAGGTTCCAACTATGTGTATCCCCTTCGGGATGTACGCACTAATCAACATATACTCAAGGTCACGTGGGATACTGTTGTGGTTAACCATGCTAGCCAAAGGTGGTATGTACTCTGGCAAGACCGACGGGATCTACTTCGCATTAGCCAGATCATCACGA
The DNA here is from genome assembly GCA_009831015.1 of Picea engelmannii. Lineage (NCBI taxonomy): Eukaryota > Viridiplantae > Streptophyta > Pinopsida > Pinales > Pinaceae > Picea > Picea engelmannii. The sequence continues at coordinate 356,666 of ML795345.1, forward strand.
TGTTTTCTTCACTTATCAGTAGTACAACTAGAACGACGTCCAGTCGAGGGGGATGCTTGTAGGCCCCCATTCGATGAGACATGTATTCCTATATACATAACTCTCTCAGGAATAAGCTCCATGATAATCTCTTCCGCAGACTTCTCTAATGCGCTAGGTTCGCCCGAAATTCACACTTGTAACCAAATAGATCGAGTAGGCAAATGGATAAGTAAGGTAATCACACGGATGGGGAGGTCTAGAAATCACAATGTGATATAGTAGATTCTATGTTAGCTTGGATAATCACAGGTGGAAAAAAGTGTTCCTGGCGTAGCGTCTGATGGTTTAAATAAGAATGTGTCGTGACAGATTCCTCCAATGGGAAGGAATGCCTCCATCAATACAAATCAGTCCATTATGGCATGGTCTCAACGATCCATTTTCTCATAATTGTGTTTTCTATCCATTTTGGGGCATCATTCTAATGGTCGAGGTGTATTGAACGGTCATACATCTTTTCCCTAGCGAAGTCCCATTCTGCATGGTTCTGTTATTCCAGCGAGATTCACGTTCTGCATATATTCTTCCTGTGAAGTCTTCTCTAGGACTTCCTATAGTTTTTCTAACTTGTCTTTCTTCTTATTGATCTTCCTTTCCTTCTTTCCTGTGATCTGAGTCTCTAGATTCCTCTTTCCATTATTATTATTATATGTTCTTAGAATAGTGACTTAGCACTGCTGATAGTCTTTCAAAGGGTTCGAAGGTAATACCTCTTCTCTTACTATTTTCAAGGTGTCTACACTTCTTTCCTGCATGGACAGGTTCTTTAAGCCTTCCTTCGTTCTTTCAACTTCGACAAGTAATTCTCTTTCCCTCTATTTCTTCGACCTATCCTCTTATTCTTCTATTAGTCGCTCTATTTTTCTGGCTATGAAGTCCCTTATCTCTTTCTTTTTCTTTTATGTGGCTTCCTCCTCCAATTTCCTTTTGATCTTATCTTTCTCAATCCAAGTCTTTCCTAACAAAAGTGGAAAAGGGGAGTTGTTCTCAACAAATTTAATGACTTCAAATTCTTCTCCAGTCGATGTTTCATGAACAATCATAGGTATATTAGTAACTCTTCCACATAGGGTTATCATCTTGCCTTTAAACAAGCCTATCCTTCCCAATGAAGGAATCATAATAGGCTTTCCCAAAATTTCCCAAGTGCTTTTTGGCATAATATTCACATGTGTTTATTCATCCAATACATAGTCTATGTCGAAGTCTTCTATTCTTGTAAC
>ML795345.1:371161-396915 GCA_009831015.1 Picea engelmannii
ATGTACCATGATTTGGTTGTATCCATAAAAACCATCAAGCATTGAAATTTTCTATGATCCAACCACTTTCTATAGAATGTAATCCATCTTGGGAAGATGATAGTTGTCTTTGAGGGAAACCCTGTTCATATTTCAAAAGTCTAAACACAACCTAATTTTGCCACTTTTCTTTCTGAGATGAATTAATTGCCACTTTTCTTTTTGATGTGACTGTCACCACCGTTACTATTAGGACCACACAATGTACCTTTTTGCCTATACTTTTTGCCACTATTATACTCTTGATTACCCATATTTAAACTCATACTATCACTTTATTTGATCATTCCAAAGGTATACAATGTCCCTTCTCATAACTATACGTTTAATCTGTTTTGCATAATATTTTACATCACTCTCGTACTTAACCATTGATTAGAAATGTATAAGTGTTCAAACTGCAGATTAGCATTTGAAGCCTGTTGCTGAAACACAGAGCTGCTACACAGTCCAGGTCGCAGATGATGAAACACAGAGCTGCTACACAGTCCAGGTCACAGATGCTGAAACATAGAGCTGCTACACAGTCCAGAGCTGCAAATGCTGAAACACAGAGCTGCTAGACAGTCCAGGTCGCAGATGCTGAAACACAGAGCTGCTACACAGTCCAGAGTTGCAGATGTTGAAACATAGAGGAAGTCACCAGGACCGATGATGATGAAACACAAAGGAAGCCATTACAGTCAGCGATCAACAAGCACTAGCCATCGCTCCTACACGAGAATGCCGATACAATCGAGAGCGCAATTCCCGTGGCTGGAACAACCCGCGATTCGGGGTGCTGAAACAACATCAACAGCAATAAGAAGAAGCTGTTACTCCAACCATAACAACAATACCTCATTCAACACCTGTAATAGCATTTTGTTGCGTGAGACTAGGACATCCTATTCTGGTTTAGAAAGTCGATCCGACTAAAGATAGGACACAGATACACATTGTAATTTTTGATCAATTGTATCGAAGGGGTTCCCTCTTTAAATAAGGGGAAATCATCATTCGAAAGGATCCAAGTTTTATGTATTAAGAAAGCTTCAGAGAGAGGGACATATTTCATTTCCAGATTGTAATATGATATTTTGATAGATGAATAAAAGGCTACTTTGAGTATCCTTCTCTAGCTTTCTCGTTTCAGGGGAATCTTGTGAAAAGGGAGGGATCACCTTCTTCACAAGATTCACCCATTAGTTTTATAGTGTGTTAGTATAATTTCTGTTTATGTCTTGATTAACTTTTGTCTTGCTGAAACACTACTTTTTATGAATTCTGCTTTGTTGAAACACTACTGAACTCCGTGTTGTTAAGAACTTTAGTTTATTGAATGCTACATTATTTTCACGAAGTTCGTAATCCTTTTTATTAGCAACCTTGTGTGATTATTTTAAGAGGCTAGGCAGAGACTGGGTTAAGGGTTCCTACTTAGAAAGGAAGGGATCAAAATATCTTGTTCTCTATAGATTTCAATTACTTCTGCAAGTGTGCTAGCCAGAGACTTGGTTAAGGGTTCCTGCTTAGAAGGGAAGGGATCAGAATATCTTGTTCTCTGTAGATTTCAATTACTTCTGCAAGTGTGCTAGCCAGAGACTTGGTTAAGGTTTCCTGCTTAGAAAGGAAGGGATCAAAATATCTTGTTCTTTGTAGATTTCAATTACTTCTGCAAGTGTGCTAGCCAGAGACTTGGTTAAGGGTTCCTGCTTAGAAGGGAAGGGATCAAAATATCTTGTTCTCTATAGATTTCAATTACTTCTGCAAGTGTGCTAGCCAGAGACTTGGTTAAGTTTTCCTGCTTAGAAAGGAAGGGATCAGAATATCTTGTTCTCTGTAGATTTCAATTACTTCTGCAAGTGTGCTAGCTAGAGACTTGGTTAAGGGTTCCTGCTTAGAAGGAAAGGGATCAAAATATCTTGTTCTCTGTAGATTTCAATTATTTTTGCAAGTGTGCTAATCAGAAATAGGGCTAAGGGTTCCTTCTTAGAATGGAAGGAATTAGATGGCCATGTTCTCTGCTAGATAGAGTTAACATTCTCTGCATTACTGTTTTCATGAAAGTGTGTTAATCAGAAACAAGGTGCTGGAGTTCCTGCTTGGGAATAAGGGTCCTGTTCTCTGGTTACAGAATAGTTATTCTTTCCTGTTGGAGTTGTCATTTTTATGTAATCTAGGATTCTTTTGATTAATATTTAAAGATCTGCAATAGGTAGGTTGCTTTCCTGTAATAAAAGTCAGAACTTCAGTTCATTCAGAGCAAGTGTGATTAATATAGTTTCCTTTACTACAACTTTAAGTTGCTTTTGGAATTGAACATATATAGTGCGTGGTTATCTTTGAAATAAACAGACTTCCCTCGGTTGACAATTTATGTATCACTTGGTTGTTTGAATTAATTGAGCAATTATAGTGACCAACATTTTGGCGCCGTTGCTAGGGAAGGTAGCTATAGATTTCAAAATCAATTATGATTTTTTTTAATATAAAAAGATTCCATGAAAGACCCCAAAGACACTAACCCTACATGTGGCAAGGGAAAAGGAAAAGGAGGAAGAAATACTTACATTGACGAGATCATATCAAAGTCTGAATCTGCTGCTCAACGACTGAACCTTCGGAAACAAAAGTCCCAGCCTTCATTCCAAGCAAACTTTGAAACAGGGAAAGAAGTTTGGAGTCCTGAGACAATCCAGAAGCCAGTAGGAGACATTGAGGACAGAGTAAGTGCAGCAGGGGAGCAGACAGAGGAAAACATGGATGAGTTCAATGAACAATTGCATCATGAAGAACAAGCAGGTCCTGAAGGAGAGGTAAATGATGAAAACTCCTTCTCTACATTAGGATTTCCTATTGGCGATCTCCCTAGAGGAGTATCCCCAATGAAAAACATTCCACTCTCAGCATTACCTAATTTTCATGGTTTATCTTCAGAGGATCCTGATGAATTTCTGTTTGAGTTTGATATATTATGCAGAAGTTATGATTATGTTTCTAATGCTCAAAAACTAAAGTTGTTTCCAGCAACATTAAAGGGGAATGCACTAAGATGGTTTATGAGTCTTGGAGCCCATGTAATCACAACATGGGACCAAATGAAACAGAAATTCCTGAACAAATACCAGGACTACTGTCGAACGAGAGACAAGAGGGAGGAGCTATTTAAGATGATGCAGAAAGAGGACGAGAATCTGGAGGACTTTGTAGAAAGGCTACAATACAATCTACAAAGATCCAGTCATCCCAATGTAAGTAAGTATATTCTTAAAACTATATTATTAAAAGGAGTAAGGGATGACTCTCTGGATATGCTGAATATGCTTGGGAAAGGGGACATATCTAAGGAATCATACGACGAAATTGTTAATTTATGCAAAAGATGTTCAAGAGGAGATTCAAGAAATAGATCAAACAACAGGGACACCACATTTTCAAGAGTCCAAAAATAAGCCAGTGGGGGAGAAACAAGAGATGAGATAGGTAATTTACTTGAAGGTTTTAAAACTGAAATGTTAATCTCTTTTGCCTCACAAATTGATACCCTGCAGATTAAGAAAAAGCAAGCAGAAGCAGAAGAAACCTTGTCCATCTTTTGTTCTCAATGCAGAGATAAGAACCCACGAAGAGAATGTCCACTGGACAAAAATCCAATCTGCACTATCTGTGATAAAGATCATGATACCCAAAATTGTCCATCTTTACCATGGATCAAGGCAGCATTACAACCAACGGACGAAGAAGCTGAATTTGTCTATCTGATGACACAAAGGAGACAATGGCAACCACGGGGACAAGGTATGAACTCTAACATGCCATTTGCATCTTCTAATCATTGGAATAATTATTCTTCTTTCAATCAAATGAGCTACCCCCCCTACAATCAAATGCAATACACTAATCAAATGAATTACCCATCCATGCAACAAAATTACCCACCCATGCAACAAAATAACCCACCCTTTGTTGATCCCTCAATGTGGACCCCTTGGCCTCCACAACAACAACAACCATATCAGAATCAATGGAATCAAAATTGGAGAGGACAACAACCCCCCTTTCAAAATCAATTACCTCAATTCCTACAACCACTCTCCTTACCAGTAGGTACTCCTCCAAACAATCAAACGATGAGACCCCAGCTACCTGTACAACCTAACCCCAACCCAAATAATAAAGCTGTGCAGTGCATTGATATTTATAACCAACCTACACTTTCTCTTCTCCCTGCACAACGCAACGATATTCATATTAGATCTGGAAGAATAGTGGAACCTACCATAGCTGATGTTACCTCTTCTGATAAAGAGGAAACAAAAGAACATGATGTACCTGAAAAAGTACAATCATCCTCTAACAATGCGGCTGAAACAGCAACACCACCATTTCCTGAGAGTTTAGCCTTAACTAAAACGCCTGAACCACCAGCCTTTAATCTTCTAGGGGAATTACAAAATTTATATGTCAAAATTCCTCTACTACAAGCACTCCGAGACGTACCAATCTATGCTAGGACAATGCGAGATATTTGTGTTAAAAAGCCTAGTAGGAAAACTAAGGATCCCCTTACAGTCCATGTTATGGGAGACTTGTCTGCACTAATGTCAGGTAAAACTCCCCCAGTTAAATATGGTGATCCCGACCACCCTACCGTTACAGTACAACTGGGAAAAATGATAATCCCTCGAGTCCTGGTAGACCTAGGTGCCGCTATCAATATCATGACTTTGGAAACCTTACAATTGCTACAATTACAAAATCAAGTCAGAGATACCCCAACTATCCTAGAATTGGCTGATCGATCCACAATTAAACCAGAAGGAGTCATTGAATACCTCAGTATCTCTATGGAATCCTGGAATTATCTAGTTGACTTTACCGTTCTACAACCCAAAACAAAGTTGGGGGGCCACCCTCTAATTCTGGGTAGACCTTGGCTAGCCACAACAGATGCTTTTATCAGCTGTAGATTAGGTTCAATGACAGTTTCAAACGGTTATGAAACTAAGCAACTTACCCTCTATCCTCATGCTACACCCCTTCTTAATAATGATAATTTTGTATGGGTAGATTTTGAGGATCAACCTGCTCAACCCCTTTTGACTATCGGACAAGCTTTAAGCCTGAAAGATTCTACTGAGGATGAAATAATTAATAATTTCATTTGCGAACCCTCCTCCGTGACTCCAGAAACTCATAATCAACTAACTGCACTGTTGGAGTGTGATAATCAAGAAAACATCAATTCAGAAAGCCCACCTCAAACATCTAATACCATCTCCTCCAAAAGTATACTAGTGGAAATTGAACCTGGCAAGACATTGAATATAAACCCTAATTTGACAGATGCTGAAACACAACAGTTAATGAAGTTACTTCGGGAAAATAAAGAAGCATTCGCATGGGATTACACAGACATGAAAGGAATCTCTCCTGAATTATGTACTCATCGAATATATATTAAGGAAGATTGTCAGCCAATCTGCCAACCTCAACGACGAATGAATCCGAATTTAAGAGAAATCCTCAAGGAAGAACTTCAAAAATTGCTCAATGCAGGGTTTATCTATCCTATATCAGATAGTGAATGGGTGTCCCCGTTGGTAATAGTTCCTAAGAAAAATGGGAAATGGAGAGTATGTGTGGATTACAGAGCTTTAAATAAAGCCACTCAGAAAGATCACTTTCCATTACCATTCATTGATCATGTGTTAGATAATTTGTCAGGGAAGAATTTTTTCTCATTTTTAGATGGTTTCAGTGGGTATAACCAGATCAAAATTGCACCTCAAGATCAGGATAAAACCACCTTCAATATCCCTTGGGGAACCTTTTCTTATAGAGTCCTTCCATTTGGACTATGTAATGCACCAACAACCTTTCAAAGGGTAGTTTTAGGAATCTTTTATGATATGCTTAATGACTCTATGGAAATCTTTATGGATGACTTTACTCCTTATGGTGTTTCTTTTCAGGAAGCACTGGAAAGCCTTAAGAAAGTACTTAAATGATGCATACAAGTCCAACTCTCCTTAAGTACAGAAAAATGCCATATGATGAAGAGTGAAGGAATAGTGCTTGGACATTTTATCTCATCTCAAGGAATTTAGGTAGATCCATCCAAAATACAAGTCATTAAGGATCTTCCTACCCCCAAAACCCAAACAGAGGTAAGAATATTTCTAGGACATGCTGGATACTACAGAAGATTTATTAAGAATTTTTCCAAAATAGCTTCTCCCCTGTTTGTATTACTGATGAAAAATGCTGAATTCAAATGGACTAACTTTTGTCAGGAAGCATTTAATACACTTAAACATCAATTATCTACAGCTCCTATCCTTAGAGGACCTGATTGGACACTTCCCTTTCACATATCCTCCGATGCTTCAGATACTGCAATAGGAGCTGTCTTGGGACAGGAAGAAAATCATCTCCCTTATGCTATATATTTCATCAGCAAGAATATGACCCCTGCTGAACTCAATTATACAGTCACCGAAAAGGAATTCTTAGCAGTTATATATGCAATTAATAAATTTAGACATTATATTACTGGCTATTCTACTTTTTTCCATACTGATCACTCAACTATCAAATACTTAATGAACAAACCTATCACAAATGCTAGAGTCACCAGATGGCTACTATTATTGCAAGAATTTGATTTTACAATTGTAGATAGACCAGGAAAAGAGAATGTAGTTGCTGATTTCCTTTCTCGATTGACACATGATGATGATACACCAGTAGATGATTCCTTTCTTGATGAATATCTATTTGCAGTTTCTGCTCACTCACCTTGGTATGCAGACATTGCTAACTACTTGGTTGCAGGGAAGCTACCACCACACATATCCTACCGAGAGAAAAAAAGTATTATTCATCAAAGTTATCGGTATATTTGGATAAGTGGGTACCTTTTTCATACAGGAGCTGATCAAGAAATTCGAAGGTGTATTAGAGAAGATGAGGTGTATGATCTATTGAAAGCTTGTCATGATGGCCCTTGTGGGGGGCATTTTGCTGATAAGAGAACAACACATAAAATTCTCAGGATGGGGTACTATTGGCCCTCACTCTTCAAAGATGCAAAGAAATATGTCCAAGCCTGTGATAGCTACCAAAGAGTAGGCCAACCTAATCATAGAAATGAAATTCCATTAAACCCCCAGGTAGTACTTGAACCATTTGAAAGATGGGCCTTAGACTTTATAGGACCCATCAACCCTCCATCCAATCAAAAAGTTTATATAGTGGTCTGCACAGACTACATGACTAAATGGGTGGAATCCAAGGCACTCCACAGAGCAACCGAAGAAGCAGTTATAGATTTCTTATTTAAGGACATCTTTACCAGATTTGGAATGCCAAGAGAATTAGTTACAGATGGAGGACCTCCTTTCACTTCTCATGGGTTCAAAGCCACCCTTCAAAAATATCATATTCATCAGAGAATGACTACATCATACCACCCCCAAGCCAATGGACAGGTGGAAAGAACAAACAAAGTAATAGAATCCATTCTCACAAAAACAGTGAAGGAAAATAGAAAGGATTGGTCCTACAGGCTCCTTGAAGCATTATGGGCCTATAGAAATACCTGGAGAAATACTACAGGATTCTCTCCCTATGAATTAGTCTATGGAAAGAGTGTTGTCTTTCTTGTGGAATTTGAGATAAAAACCTTAAGGACTGCTTTAGCTGTCAACCTTGATTTAACCGATGCACAGACAACCAGGTTGCAGCAGCTTAATGAACTGGAGGAGAAAATACAAGATGCCATTCAACAAACAACCATAATTCAACAACAAAGATCAAAATGGCATGACAAAAATATCAAGAACAAGCAGTTCCAAAAAGGTAATTGGGCCCTACTGTATGATTCCCGGTTCAAAGAATTTCAAGGGAAACTGCGTACAAGATGGCTTGGACCTTACGAAGTAGACACTATTTTCCCCAATGGAATAGTAAGGCTCCTCACAATCGATGACTCCAAAACTCCGTTACTTGTAAATGGTCATCGGCTCCATCTGTACCAACGCCCTATTTCTAAAGAAGATTTTAAGGCCACATGCATGGCAGACGCCCATTTCCTCTTCGTAGAGGGGATTTCTACCCCTAATTGCAAATAATTCTTTTAAGACTTCTTTAGTATTAGATTAGATTAGATTTTATTTACTGATAATTCCTGTCAAGAAATACCATGTTACAATCAATTTTTGCAGATTCCCGATCGAAGCACAGGCCACTAGGAAAGGACGATCCCACTTCAAGATGACAAGCTACCTCCGATGTTGAAACACCACTGTTCAGCACTGTTGACTTTCTTCCGATGCTGAAACACCACTGTTCAGCACTGTTGACTTTCTTCCGATGCTGAAACACCATTATTCAACACTCTTAACTTTCCTTCCGATGCTGAAACACCACCATTCCACAATTCTGACTTTTCTTTGTTGCCGAAACACCACTGTCAGCAATCCATTTCCTTTCCTTCATTACTGAAACACCACTACTACCAAATTCACACCTTTTCCCCATCACGGTTCTGCAATCTTTTACCACTTTTTCCCATTTCCTCACCATCCTTCATCGACGAAACAACACCGTCCAACAATTATTTCGCCTTTTCTTTTCTGTTGCTGAAACACCATTGTCAGCAACTCTTCATCATTCCTTTTCCCAATGATGAAACACCACTGTTAAACACTTTTTGCTCTCCCTACCGCTGAAACACTGCAATCCGCCATTTCCTCACCACTCTTCATCGATGAAACAACACCGTCCAACAATTGTTTCGCCCCATTTTCTTATTGCTGAAACACCATTGTTCAGAAGTTCTTCATCAACGAAACAACACTGTACAACAATTGTTTTGTTCTTCTCCATTGCTAAAACACCAGTTTTTCAACATCATCTGTCAGCAAGATTTTATACCCTTATGCTATAGTTCGTCCTTCTAGTCAGAAAACGCTCGACACAATTCATCTATTAGATCAAAAGTCTCCACCACGATCGGACTACCAAGGACATGCATGATATGTTGTTTGCAGAACGAATCAAACGGTAAGGCGAGGTATGTAAATTTTATGTAATTCAGTTAAGCTATAGTTAATGAGAAGATTCTAAGTCATTATGACCATTCAAGTGCAATTATTACTAGCCACGCTTGATGGGAGGGGAGGACACATCAAATATGCGATACCATCATTTCACATGAATTTACCACCGCCATCCCTATTTCACCACCCTTTCACGCATTTGACCACCATTCTTGCATAACGTCGCTCGAAAAACTCACTCTGCGTAGAAGCTGATACTCAAACTCTTGATGCTGTATCTTACCAAGCTGGTAGCCATGGGAGGATCTGTCATACAGAACGAGCCTGCCACCACAACGTTGTTAGAACACTATCCAACAGCTTATCAAATCTTCCAGCAGGCAGGATGGCTCAATTACTTTCAGAGACTTCAGGGGTATAATGAACAATAGGTCCTGTAATTTGCCTAAAATCTTCAGGAGGACCATTCTGTCGTCGAAGGGGTCCGAATATCAGTAACAGAAGAAGACATAGCACAGGTCTCATGCTTCCCCATCAACGACACTCGCATATTCAACCATAAACATATCATTCAGAATGCTCACCAGAACTTCTTCCTGCCAGAAGAATGAATTGAATTGAAAGGCAGGGGAGTTCAACTTAGCTCATTGCCACCCCCATGGTCAGAAGTCGCAAGGTTCATCAAACATTACCTGACCTATGAAGGCCAATATCAGGTAGTTTATCAGCACAACTTTCTTCTGTTATCTCATTTAAGGCATAATAGATGGGTCAATATTCCTTATTATTTGCTGGGCTGTTTGAAAAATATGGCACATTACTACAGAAAGGCTAAAGATCCCACCCTTTCACTCACCCACCACCGTCTTGTTCAATTTCTCATCCAAAGGGGTTTTTCTCAACAAAACCGTCCACTAAATAACCCACCCATAAACCCCCAAGCAGTTGCCGAAATTCCTGAAAATCCACAGGAGCAACAACCGCAAAACCCCCCAGACTCCCCCAAAGTACCCAATAGCCCGCCCACAGAACCAACCAGTCCAATCAATTCCCCTACCATACCAAATCCGCCGCATACCTTACCAGAGTCATCCACTCCCGCCCTTCATATTCTTAGTGATGACACTGAACCAGATAATTCCTCCTGCCCCATCATTGAAGAAAGACCTTCACGAAAATGAAAACAATATCCCCTCTTTCCATCCTTCTTACGGAAAAAGAGAACAAGAGCCTCAACAAGGCCACCTTTATCACCACTACCCTAGATCCCCCACTGATTCGACTGATACCCCGTACACCTCCAACCTCCCCAATCCCGGGATCTTTTCCTATTCCAACCATGGGCACTGAAACACAAGAACCAAATGCCCAGGATGCTGCGACATCATCTGTCTCAAATAAAGTAGCTAAAACACAAGAACCAGCTACCCACTCAGTGGCTGAAACACAAGAACCAGCCATAGCTGACACACAAGAAACAACTACGACTGAAACACAAGAACCAGCCACTGATATTGAGTTACAGGAACCAGCAGCCCATACATCATCTATTTCAAATAAAGTAGCTGAAACACAAGAACCATCCCCTGATATTGAAATTGAATTACAGGAATCAGAGGCCCAGAATGCTGCAACACTACCCTCCTCAAGAAAAGTAGCTGAAAAACCAGCTACCCATTTAGTGGCTAAAACACAAGAACCAACCGTTGATATTGAAATTGATATACATGAATCAGAGGTTCAGGGTGCTGCAACTTTACTTTTCCTACACCAAGAATCTGAAACACAAGGATCAACTTCCATTCCTGCAGCTACTCCACAACAACCAGAAGCAACAATGGCATCTGTCTTGCAGGAAAACGAATTTTTAAAGTCGGAACTGGAAGCATATAAGCAGGAATTAGCCAGGGCAAAGGAAGCATATGAAAAGGAACTAAATTTGTACACCTTAGCCCGTATAGCAACCTTGTCAGAGGAAACTACAGAGAGCCTATGTAAAGAATATATGTGTTGCCAATGTGGGGATATTTACTATCAAGCAGGCTATAAGGTAATTCAAGTCCCAGTGCCAGGAGCAACCCCTACTCCTTCACCTTTTGCAGTCAAGGAAGAACCTGCTGCAACACAAGAACCAACAGGCCCTCCCAAGCTCAAGACTGAGCCCTACATTGCAACAAAAGAAGCCCCTACCGTTGTCAACAAGGCTGTACAGACAATGCCTATGGAGGAATTTACACCTCCCAACCAGATCAATCTCCCCACTTTTAGGGAACAATCCACTTAAACCTTACCTCATCCCACTACTTCCAACACTGAAACACAGACTCAACTATGGGATGAGCAGGAAACAATACAAAAATGGAAGAAAGAGTATGCTGAAACACAGGCCAAAAACCTGCAAGTGCAAAGACAAATCTGGATAAATCATACTTATTCAAATTGGGAAGCATTAGAACAGACACGCCAGGAATCTCATGACCTTAAGAAGCAGAACAAAGAATTGAAAGGCAGATTGGCCCTGGTATTTGATTTGGTACAGAAGCTATTGGCCACAAGAAAGCCATCTTGCAACTACTCCTTATTCCTTATGGAGCGACTCACATGGTTTCAAATCAAATCCATTATAGAAAGTAAACCCCATGCAGTACTACACCCTGCAGATTTTGTCAAAACTTTTGTAGCAACCTCTACTAGGGATCAACACCTCCTCTGTGAGGCATACTTTCATAATGAGGCCATTCCCGAGAACAGGCTGCTAAACATAAATCCCCTTGTTGGGGACATCCAAATTCAAGCATTCACTTCCTTTCTCTATAATCAAATTTTGTGGCAAGATGACTTTTTGGCTGCTAAGCACAATGAAGATAATCGCCTCCTCTGGATAAGACCAGAACCACAAAAGGCAGCTACCTTTATCACAAAATATTATGAGTTCTTAAAACAACCAAGGGTGTCTGAACATGTTCAACAACTACAATCAGAAGTGCTTCAGGATTGTCAGCACATCATCAGTTCCATAGAGATTCCTGCCCTCCAGGAAAATAACCTGTTTTGGTAGCAATCCACGGAGAAGAGACAAGAACACAATCCTTTTAGCCCTGCCAACCTAGAGGTAGAAATTTCCAGGATACCTAACTACATCCAGTGTGTTCGACATTGTGCTGAAAACTGGATAGGGTACCAGTTTTATTTTCCTATCCTCTGGTTGCCAATAGAAATGTATCAAATCAGTTATAAGCTGCCTAAGAAGGCAGAAACAACAACATGGCAAAGACTACAACAAGTCCAAGGGTTCAGAACGCCAACGGACAGTACCTCCCACAGTTACTGCTTGAGTAACTTACATGCTCAGAGTCGGTATCCAGACTCTAATTCAGAGTGAAGTTGCCTGAGGACATGCAACACCTTGAGTTGGGGGGGATGTTAGGACCACACAATGTACCTTTTTTCCTATACTTTTTGCCACTATTATACTTTTGATTACCCATATTTAAACTCATACTATCACTTTATCTGATCATTCCAAAGGTATACAATATCCCTTCTCATAATTATACGTTTAATCTGTTTTGCATAATATTTTACATCACTCTTGTACTTAACCATTGATTAGAAATGTATAAGTGTTAAAACTGCAGATTATCATTTTAATCCTGTTGCTAAAACATAGCTGCTACACAGTCCAGGTCACAGATGCTGAAACACAGAGCTGCTACCCAGTCCAGAGCTGCAGATGCTGAAACACAGAGTTGCTATACAGTCCAGGTCACAGATGCTAAAACACAGAGCTGCTACACAGTTCAGAGCTGTAGATGCTGAAACATAGAGGAAGCCGCCAGGAACGATGATGCTGAAACACAAAGGAAGCTGTTACAGTCAGCGGTCAACAAGCACCAGTTGTCGCTCCTACACGAGAATGCCGATACAATCGAGAGCACAATTCCCGTGGCTGGAACAACCCATGATTCGAGGTGATGAAACAACATCAGCAGCAACAAGAAGAAGTTGTTACTCCGGCCATAACAACAATACCTCATTCAGCACCTGTAATAGCATTCTATTGCGTGAGACCAGGACATCCTATTTTGGTTTAGAAAGTCGATCCGACTAAAGATAGGACGCAAATACACATTGTAATTTTTGATCAATTGTATCGAAGGGGTTCCCTTTTTAAATAAGGGGAAATCATCATTCGAAAGGATCCAAGTTTTATGTATTAAGAAAGCTTCAGAGAGAGGGACTGATTTCATTTCCAGATTGTAATATGATATTTTGATAGATGAATAAAAGATTGCTTTGAGTATCCTTCTCTAGCTTTCTCGTTTCAGGGGAATCTTGTGAGAAGGGAGGGCCCACCTTCTTCACAAGATTCACCCATTAGTTTTATAGTGTGTTAGCATAATTTTTGTTTATGTCTTGATTAAATTTTGTCTTGCTAAAACACTACTTTTTATGAATTCTGCTTTGCTGAAACACTATTGAACTCTGTGTTGTTAAGAACTTTAGTTTATTGAATGCTACATTATTTTCACAAAGTTCGTAATCCTTTTTATTAGCAACCTTTTGTTATGATTTTAAGAGGCTAGCCAGAGACTGGGTTAAGGGTTCCTGCTTAGAAAGGAAGGGATCAGAATATCTTGTTCTCTATAGATTTTAGTTACTTCTGCAAGTGTGCTATCCAGAGACTTGGTTAAGGGTTCCTGCTTATAAGGGAAGGGATCATAATATCTTGTTCTCTTTAGATTTCAATTACTTCTACAAGTATGCTAGCCAGAGACTTGGTTAAGGTTTCCTGCTTAAAAAGGAAGGGATCATAATATCTTGTTCTCTGTAGATTTCAATTACTTCTGCAAGTGTGCTAGCCAGAGACTTGGTTAAGGGTTCCTGCTTAGAAGGGAAGGGATCAAAATATCTTGTTCTCTGTAGATTTCAATTACTTCTGCAAGTGTGCTAGCCAGAGACTTGGTTAAGGTTTCATGCTTAGAAAGGAAGGGATTAGAATATCTTGTTCTCTGTAGATTTCAATTAATTCTACAAGTGTGCTAGCTAGAGACTTGGTTAAGGGTTCCTGCTTAGAAGGGAAGGGATCAAAATATCTTGTTCTCTATAGATTTCAATTATTTCTGCAAGTGTGCTAATCAGAAATAGGGCTAAGGGTTCCTTCTTAGAATGGAAGGAATTAGATGGTACTGTTCTCTGCTAGATAGAGTTAACATTCTTTGCATTACTGTTTTCATGAAAGTGTGTTAATCAGAAACATGGTGCTGGAGTTCCTTCTTGGGAATAAGGGTCCTGTTCTCTGGTTACAGAATAGTTATTCTTTCCTGTTGCAGTTGTCATTTTTATGTAATCCAAGATTCTTTTGATTAATCTTTAAAGATCTGCAATAGGTAGGTTGCTTTCCTGTATAAAAGTCAGAACTTCAGTTCATTCAGAGAAAGTGTGATTAATATAGTTTCCTTTACTACAACTTTAAGTTTCTTTTGGAATTGAGCATATATAGTGCGTGGTTATCTTTGAAATAAACAGACTTCCCTGGGTTGACAATTTATGTATCACTTGGTTGTTTGAATTAATTGAGCAATTATAGTGAACAACAGTTACCTGTGTGTGCCTTAGTAGATGACACTTTTGAACTTCCCTTCAATCTTTCAATTCTGATCTCGCTGCTTTGTCTTCTTCACCCACTTCTGTAGATGACCCTTCTCTTCTGAACTTGAGCTCTGAGTATCCTTCTTTTCAAATATTTCTCCCTTTCTTACTTCATTCCTTCTTCTAGCCATGTTATGTGAAGTCCTCATCGTGGACTTTCTTCTTGTGTTCCAGCACTCCTGGGATTTGTGGCCAAATCCACTACAACTATATCATCTCATGGAGTTACAGTGAACATCAATGTGTCCTACTTGATCACATCTCCAACACCTCATGGTGTTATAGATTCTTCCATTATATCTTCTTTCATAAGATATACACTCAAACGATTTGTGACCATATCCATTACATGAATAACAATACCCATGAAAAACACTTTCATACCTTTTCTTTGGTGTCCCAAGAATGGCTTCTTGATGTCTTCCTTGCTTTGTTCTTTTGGAATTTTATTTTCCTTGTGTCGATGGTTGTTTTGCAACATTGTCTTTCTTCTTTGATGGACTTACCTCATTCTTCCTTGAGGTGCTTACTTCAACATGTGTATCTTCTCCTTTGTATCCAAGACCTAATTTATCACATGATGGTCTTTGACATTCCAAGATCTCATCCAAGATTCGTGAGCTATTAAAGAATTTGTTTGAATTTTCCACCTTCTTTCTAAGGTCAACAATTTCAACTTCTAACTTACAACATGACTCTTCTTTTTCATTTATTTGATTCTTCAATAGTTCCTCTATTCTTTTGGCTTCTTCAATTTGGGTCTTGAGATGGACAATAGTTTTAAAACTTTTGCTAATCTCATCTTCTACATTCATATCTTCTTTTCCATATTTTAGTCTTGTGATCTCGTCTTACTTTTCTTCTAATTGAGTCTTATTGTTCTCTTCTTGTTCCTTGATCATTTCCTTTAACGTCAAGATGTGCCTTATACTTATCTTAAGAAACTTCTTAGTGTTATCCGAAATATAGTTATAGTATATATAATAATGATCACTTCTATATCTACATAAACCCTCTATAATTTCATTTTGAAGTTTTAATAGATTTCCTTCTATTCTTTTCATGGGATAAATATCATCAAACTTTACACAAACTGTTTCTACATCTTCTTCTTCACTTGTAGAGAAAAATTCATCATCATCATTATTGCAATCAAGGGCTTTAGAGGGTTATTTACCTTCATTTGAAGTATCTTCAATTTCTTCCTTTTTTCCCACATCAACACATAATTCTTTGCCTTCATCTTCAAGATCTTCCTTTCTTCTATCATCACTTAATTCTTTATCTTCACTTGAAATGTTTTCAAAATCACATTTAGAAATAATGCATTCAAGATATTTTGATGATTCTTTACCTTTGATGATATTGATGGAGTGGTCTTAAATTTCTTCTTTCTCTTCCTTTCTTTGATATGTCTCCTCTAGCTTTAGCCATAGATCCTTGGTGGAAGTGCATTGTCCCATGCTCTCTTTGATAGGGCTTGAGAGTCCACTAAGAATGGTCTTGAGAGCCAATGCATCATTCTTCTTTCCTTCCCTTTGAGTTGCAAACTTTGATTTGTTCTTCAATGGAACTGATCCACCAATGGTTTCCTTCCAAATAGCTTCCCCCTTTGTCTTCAAATACACTCACATCTCTATTATCCAAGTAGAAGAATTTTCCTCTTCAAGGATTGAAACTTCATCATCCATTTGTGTGTCTATGGATCTCCTTCAAGCTTGTTAAGGCTTGTAGTGAAGGCCCACTCTGAAACCAATTATTGGACACACCTACCACACTTGGGGGGGGGGTGAATGAGCGTGGGGCTCTTTTTCCAAAAACTTCCCTCTTGCACAAAAACTCATCAATTAGAATTCAACATTTATTCATTACCCATTGTTGTCATTTATAACCAGTTAGATGTGAGCACATATTAACAACATATATCAACAATATGTCATCAACAAGTCATCACCACAACGAACACAAAGAGAACAAGATGTATGTACCATTTTCATTTTATTACGGACTACAAACCTTGGGGTTTATCAACAACAACTGAATAGAGTACAACTCTGTAAGAGCACTTGCTCTATAATGAAAGACTCAGATTACACCCTCAGCACCAACTGAGATGAGGAAACAATCCTCAATAGATATCAATCTGTCAATAGGTACGTGACCTGTCAGTAGTGTAGCCCATGTGTGCATGTGCCCTAGCTCACTACAACCCATGTGTGAATGTGGCCAGTGTATAATGTAACAAGTGTATGCTTCTGAGCCACATGCTTAGATCCTCTGCAACTTAAAATCACTTTCTCTTCTATCTTCCACTGTCCAAACTGACCCACAGCCAGTCACAACACATCCAAGCTCTCCAATAGCTTTCTCATGCTCAACAACAAATCAATATGAATGCTATCTCAATCATGTATAAACAACTAGTATACCATAGTAATCATGTCACTACTGAATCATAAGAGTACTTCTCACTCCATCAGCCAAATCAACCAAACTAAACCACATCATAGAATCCATACCAAGAATTCCCTAAGCATTCACAACACATCAAACAATAATATCCATCAAGAAAATAATGTAACCATACCAGTGTCTCAGTGATAGATCTGAGGCTATAGAATGAAGATTTAGAACCTGTCTCATCATTCAAGAGCTTGGGACTAGCTCAAACACAAATCTCCATGATTTTGTCCACTCCATGCTCCTTGTACATAGTCAGCTAGCGTGTACACTCACCCTATACATAGCCAGCCCGCATGTACACGCACCCTATACACAGACAGCCCATGTGGGCATCGGAAAATAGGATTTTCTATGAATCCAAGAATTTTTCCATCAAGATCTCCGACATTGCCGAAACTTTGATGCGTCCATGAGATCCTCCTCTCTATATCTTCCTCATAATATATATTCAATCATGGTCAAGATATCCACACCAATAATATGCTCTCACAAGAAGCTCTCCATCAATACTCCAAAAGACATTCACAAGAAGCTCTCCATTGATCCACAAAAGGGATTCTCACCAAATGCACTTTTTACAAGAGATCCTAGCTTCTTATTTATACTTTCATCTTCTAGGTCACTTAACCCATTTTTAGGTTACTTAACCCATTTCTAGGTCACTTAACCTATTTTCCTTATTTTAGGGTTAACCACTTTCCATGAATAGAAAGTTNTCCAATACTTTATCATTTAAATATTCCTTCTTGATTTTGTCACTTCATTTTATCATTTAAATAATCTTTCTTGATTTTGTCACTTTACTTTATCATTTAAATAATGATTTCTTATTTTCAATCACTTTGACTTCTTTGACCTTTTGGGGCTTCAATCCATCATATGAGGGTCCTTCAACTTTGTAGAGCCATCAATCTCAAACTGTGAGGAGTTATGTGACATTCCACATACCACCGGAAATGGTATGTCAAACACTATCCATATGGGATAGTTTCACCAACAACTTCATTGATCTTGATCTCATTAATCCACATGCAATCATGGGTCCTCCAATCATTCTTCTAGGATAACTCAATCCGTAAATCATCTTCCCATGAGGTCTTTCACCATAAGGGGACCACTTTGGAGTTCATCCATTTGTGCACCTTATCAACCATGATAAGACAATAATGATTAATCTTTGCATCAATTCACCACTGCATCATATATATCAACTATGCATCATGTATCAATGACAACTCATTGATTCATATTCATCAATGCATCATATCAATGATCCATCTTTATCAATTGGTTTCCACTTGGACATCTATGATTCTCATCAAGGGCATCATATCAATGATCCATATTTATTAATTACTTGAAATCAATCAATGACATCAATCAAACCAGACCATTTGCATCAATGACGTATGATCCAACAATCTCCCAAATAATCAAACCATTGGCATCAATGACGACATGATCCAACATTTACAAGATCCTTGTTGAAGCCACCCTTGTTTTATTTTTACCCTTCACAATTTTCAATTTTGATACTTGAAATCTAAAGATGGTCTTTTGATTTTTTCCCCCGAGACTTTGAAAACTCTGCAACCTGGTTACGTAAGAAGCGATGCTTTTCTACTCTCAAAACAAATCCACTTTCGTAAGAATGTCGCTCTTTTTGTTTTACTTCGGGATCTCGCAAGTCGGATACTATAACCCATGAATTCACATGTCTCGAGTCACGAAACGGCGAATTCGTTTTATATTTTCACTCAAGACAGTAACCAAGGTAAAATATTTTAACTCAGTGATTAGACGTCGTCGGGGTTTTGCACCTCGGCGTTCGCTAAGTTCGAATTTTTATTTTTACAGCTCCGAGAGCCGAGAACACGAGGTTCTTTCAGGCTAACCCTGGTTAAGGATTAAAGGCAAAAAGGATAACCATGGTTAAAATCTATTCTCGACGTTTCGCCACTCGAAACTATCTTTTCGAAATTTATGGCGTCTAAAACCCCAACTCACGAAGTCGCGATGTAATTATAACATGATTAATTAATCGCCTAATCTAAGATTTTCTTCCCCTTAATTGAGTCTTAATTATCGCCATCTCGCGGTTTCACGACTCGGCATACTAATCTCCCATAAACTTGTCTTCGAAATTCCGAGTTGCGATATGGAGAATAAATTGATTATAAAGTTAATGATGCTCCAAATCGCGATTACTGTTAATTAAGCCAAAGTTGGTCCTCACGATCTCATGAGTTGGAGACTCAAAATGTTAAAAGAAAATACATGAAGTAGCGAACGACAAGAAATTGATTAACGTTGGTAAGATTTGATGATTTAAGATAAGGCAAGATATATCCCGCGCCTCAAGGCCTGCACGTTTCCTGAGGTAGCCATCTCTCTCCATGCTTCGATTGACTGTCAAACTGCTAGAAATTTATGAAATTTATGGATAAGTAGGGTAAATCCACACATATAAGATCGGATTTTATGCAATTAATTTGTTTCTAATTACGATTTGACAGGCTTATTCTGAAAAGTACCGAATTTTTAAAATATATATAAGAGTTTCATTTTATTATAGTGAAAGCATTTTCATAAGCACGTAGAGCTCGTCATTTCTGAGTGAACTGATTTCTGCATGTATATGTAGTTCTATCGTAGAAGGGAAAAAATGCAAGCTTTAGCTATGGCTCCACAGAAAGCAGCAAAGATGAATGTCGAGGTCGCAGGCCAAGGCTCAGATAATGTCTCTGACACCTCGCCCCGGAGTGTCAACTCAGTCCCTAGCTGGTCGTTTGTTTCATACATTGTGCAATCGGAGTTGGTGAATTATTCAGACTTAGACGACAATGAAAGGGACGACCTGAACACTAAATACAAGATAGTTGTTCAATCCAGAATGCACAGGGTAGAAACCAGACCATGATTGCTCCCATATTATGATATGATCTGATGGGTGTTGGATCACATAGACCTACCCACCAGAACTATCATGAACGACCAGCGGGTCACGGTCAAGACTTTTAGGCTGGAGCATATCCAAACCATATATAAGCTCCTGACGACATCTGAATACATGTATGGTGTTGAATTCCTGGAGGAATTCAAAGAGAAGGAGTGCACACAATATGATAAAACCATGCCCGGTTTGATAAAGGATTGGGTTTCGCACTTCGCGAAATTCAAAGAAAATGACTAGGACATTTATTCCATCGCTTCGCTGGAGCCATAGTATAAGTATGTGGCAATGATGACATGTTGACTATTTGGGAGGGAGGACACATCGCGTTTCTTCATTGCATGGGTGCCTCTCATGTTTCGGGTCGCAGAAGGTTGCTCGTTTAACTGGCAAAGATACTCTCAGACAGTTTGGCCAACCGGGTCACAAAGTATCGGGAGTAGAAGGCAAGTGGGAGACCATCCTCATTTTTCATGTCTGCATATATTATGGACGCGGTATGTTCCATTACACCATTCCCCTTGATGAGCTAGGCTTGGAATCCAGCCCAAGAAAAACCCATACATGTGTATCACAAGAAGTTGTGGGAAAATAAAGCAAACAATTTCATATATGAAATTTTCAACTGGGTGATGGTGCCCCTACATATCGCCATTTTTGGTCACCCACCACCTCATATCTCGGACAACATCACTGCAAATCTGAGTGGTATAATGGACCAGTACGTGGAGGCAGAGTTCTCCTAC
Source organism: Picea engelmannii (assembly GCA_009831015.1). Classification (NCBI taxonomy): domain Eukaryota; kingdom Viridiplantae; phylum Streptophyta; class Pinopsida; order Pinales; family Pinaceae; genus Picea; species Picea engelmannii. The sequence goes on from ML795345.1 coordinate 392,062, forward strand.
TTCAGAGTGTTCGAGGTCATTGTTCCCCCGCTTGCACTACCATTGTTTATCCCCGACAAGCTAGCTTGTCGCGAGGTCGCTGGAGAAACAGTGATTGGTAGGGTGAGTAAAGAACTCAAAGAATCTTCAAAGAAGGTGTGGCCGTATTTTCCCATTCGACTAAATTCTTATTCTTTATTGGATTTCGGGCATGCCAAAGCAGAGGCTGTAGCCCTGGAAGACCTGAATTTGGTCTCCATCAAGTATAAAAAACATGATCCTCAGAAAATCGTGAGCAACCATTTAGCTAATTGTGGGCTAAAGAGGTTTGAACATGATTTTTCACCTCCGGATGACATTTTCTGAGGGGCGAGGTCTTATGAGGAAGTGTTGGCTCGGATCCGATCCTTAGCACCCGAAGACACAACCTCTGTATTGAAATTTTAGGAACACAAACGAAGTTGTCTCCCCGCTGTGTTGCGAGGAGGGAGTCCAGGCGTTTTTGAGACAAAACCGAAGGATACTGAAGGCCCTAAAGATGTAGCTCCTGACTCGGGAAAATTCCAGGACGAGGGAAACAGACAAAGAGGCCTGAAGCAGAGGCACAGACTCCGGACCCACCAAAGAAACAGAATCCAGAAACTGAGACAAAGACCCATGAACCTCTGAAGAAGAAGGACCCAGTCGACACCCTAGGAAAAGTAGCAAAACAAATTAGAGAACCCATCACTTCTGTCACCCCCTTGCAGTCGACGCAAGGAAATATAGAAGAGGGATGGATTTTCAATGAGGAACTGAGGCCCATAAGAGCAGAGGAACTTCCTCCAAATGAATTTTTATTTGATAAAAAGAGAAAAGCGGTAGTGAAAAGAGAGTTCTACAAAGAGGGAGATTCGACTGTTAAGAAATTCAAAGTTATGACCGATGGAAAGAACAAAAAGAATGAGCAATTCGCCATGGATATCGCAGGAATGCTAGGAGCATATGCATCGGCAAATCAGTTTTCGGTCGGATTGCTAAAAAATCAGTTCAATAGGAAAAATCGCCTGATCAGAACTCTCGAGGCCGGATTGGCCTTGGCCATGGAAAATGCTCAACTGGCCCGACTGACAAATAAAAATGAGATAGAAGCGCTTAAAACCAAGCTCGAGCAAGCACATCTAGTGATCCGAGACGGTCGGATACAGGCGGGGCAACAAAGGACTATGATTTCCGAGCTGCAGGCTTAGGTAGAGATCACCGAAAGCAGGATGATCAACGTCGAGGGGTTTAAATCCCGAGCGATCGAGATTCGGAACAGAATCTCTTCGGCACAACAGAGTTTTCTCTCCAAATTGGGAGCGATCCGAGAGAGTTGTCTATTGATGAACCAGGTTTCCGAGAACCTGACTGTCAAAGAAAGGGATGCTGAAGCGGCTCGGGTCGCCTTCCAGGAGGCGGTGATAGCCATGAACAACAAAGTTTTGGCAGGTTCTCCCGGACTCGCCATCCCAGAACAAACCAGAGGTAATATTCTGTTGAAGGATTGGGAGCACAACATTTCCCTGGGCAAGGAACAAGCCCAAAGGGTAACCAATTCATTAGAAGAAGCCTTCAATTCTATAGATGGTGAGCTGTTGGTTATGGACAGTGGAGGCGACGTAGAAACATTAATGAAAATTAATGTAGAACAAATCTCATTTGATCTGAAAGAGAAGGATGAGAGAGATTCGACCGATATCTCTCAAATAGATAGGGTGGACATGGCCCGAGTTGACAAGCACTTGATCCAGCCCAGCGCGCAACTAAGTGCCCTCGACATCATCGATGCCCAAATGGGGGACAAGCTACAGCAGTTAGCCCAAGAATGTTACTTCACCGAGGCCATCTATCAAGTGGAACCTTCACGGCTCGTATCTCAACTTGTGGAAAGATGTATCGTCTGCACCGAGTCCGCGCGAAGACGAGCACCTGGCACTAAGTGAAGACAGATTAGGGGAGATGGAGCGATTGCTCTCTCCTCTGTCATAACTGAAATTTTTGCGACTATTGAGATTCTACCTACTTTGTAGAAATTGTATAAATATACCCCAGAGAGAAATACACCGGGCTGGACCCTTTTTGAGATTTTGTAATAGAGTTTTTGCATTGAGATTTAATACAAGTAGATCCGAGATTCTCAATTCCGTCACTTCTGTATTACAAGTTTGCTTTCTTGTACCTCATTTTTCATTTTCAATTCATATTCATAATTGATGTGCTTCGTTATAATTTAGTACTACCACTACTATAACGAATAAATTTGGGTGTTATGTAATTATTTATTGCCTTTCCTCTGCACCAGCTACCAGCTGTGTAAGACCAATTTGCAGTTTTAGAATTCTACATGCATTTCTTGTTACATCGATTAGTTTCTTACATATTTTCTTCTCCTGTTTACTTCGTGAGATTTTCCCCCGATAGGAACCTTACACTGTAAGTGGCTTAATGTTTTTCTCCCATCTCGCACTTTTATTAAAATATAATACAGTTACGGGAACGAGCCTTAGATTTGCATCCATAATTTAGTTCTGCAACCGTAAAATTCTCTTTTATAAAACTAATTTGAGACAACACTCAACCTTTCTTTAAAGTTCTCTTACCTGTGTTGTTCCCCCATGACAGTTCCCACACCAACTCAACCTAACGTTGAACCTGGATTATTGAACCAAACACACATCGCCTTAAACCTCTTCAACATTATCCTTAAAACAACAACTAACCGGGCCGAACTTGAACAATCATGGGCAACCATTGAATGAGACATAACTATTCAGGAGCAGTTCGAAGCCATACAACCCCAACGAAGAAATATCCCTTAGATTCTTTCTCCGAAGGTTGAAATTTTCCCTTCTCCTTATCCTAACCACTTTCGGATGCCTTGACACTGTACTTTTGAGCCTTAAGTACAGACTCATGAACAACACTCCTCCTGAAATGATAAATACAAAGGCTATATTTCTGAAGTTAAAGGCAACAAAATTTTGTATTCTAGATAATTCTTTGTATTGGAAAGATCCAGGTGGGATTTTGCTAAGTTGTTTATTGGAAGGTGAAGTAAAATAGGCTATCGAAGAATTTCATAAAGGTGACTATGGAGGGCACCATTACTGGAAAATAACCATGTATAAGATACTGAGAGTAGGGTTCTATTGGCCCAACGGTTTTTCTGATGTATACAAGGAGGTGTCCTATTGTCATGAGTGTCAGATGTTTGATGGCAAAAGGAAACTACAGTCGTTTCCACTAAAACTTGTTTCTGTTGAAGTGTCGTTTATGCATTAGGGCCTTGAATTTATATGAGAGATTCATCCACCATATTGATCTCAACATAGGTGGATATTCAAAGCTACATACTACTTCACCAAATGGATTGAAGCAGTTCCAGCAAGGAAAGCTACTGATGTTGTTATTATTCAATTTCTAGAACGTAACATTCTGTTTAGGTTTGGTTGTTTAGTCAAAATCATAGCTGATAATGTAGCAACATTCAAGTCCAAGAGAATGGAAATTTTTATTAGTGATTATAACATAACCCTTGGTCATTCCACAACTTGGTTGATATAAAGGAAAATAATATTCAATTTTTAGAAGCAGTCCAGGCCTCCATTGTCCCGTATGTTGTCAAGGTTTCTTTCCCATTTCTTGAATCTATAGGTTGGTGCACTGTGCAATATTCCCATTCAGAAAGGGTAATTGTCAATAAACATGGGTCTCAAGGCATGTGTAGAATATATAATCTATCAATTTGAAATTCACTCAGTATACCATAATAATTTTCCTTTAATTTTGAGTCATTCAATGAAGAAAAAGTGATTTACAGAGAATGTCATCTAGAGATCAAAGGTCAATTTCTTCAACAAATCATTAAACCTGAACAAATTTCATATAGTATGTACTTACCAATGAGTATCAAAATGATGGACATCGAAGTTCAATGGGTTTGTTCTCTGTTGAGTCGGGTGCTAGGTCTAGACAATGAAAAATATGTGGTTTAATTCATTCTTGGTTTTCTTTTAATTTTTTTCAAGTCAAAGTCTGGTCAGTCAATCAGAATTAATTTTGATAAATTCCTAGCTGACACCATTCACAAGCAGCTAGTGAATTTCCACTCTTTGAGACATTTCAGATACTATACATTTCTGTTAAATATTTTCTTAGTAAGAAACCATGGAGAAATTCTTGAAACGGCCTTTGTATCTACTGAATGTAAAAGAATCACTTTGCTCATATTCATCAACAAGGTTATCTCAAGAATATATTCTCCGATTTTCAATACAAATTTACCCAGAGTTTTGGAGGACACGAAGTGTTAGGAACCAAATATCAATATAGCATAGAAAATCCTCAGAAAAAGTACTCAACGCCTTGAAAAAGAGATAATTTCAGATAATAAGCCTCTTCAAGGGGGAAACCTCCTTTTACCCCACTTAAATGTTCTAGTACAAGATGATTCAAAATGAAAATGTCTCCTTGGTATATATAGGAGACTAGGAGGCCTAATTACAACTAATGGCTAGGGGCCTTCCTTCTTGCATTAGGACAACACCAATTCCATTTCCCGAGGTATCACATTCCACAATAAATGTTTTTGTGAAGTCTGGAGTGGTCAAGACAGGAGCTTTACACATCACCTCTTTCAGTTTTTCAAAATCTTTAGTTGCCTCTGGAGTCCATGAAAATGCATCCTTCTTAGTTAGTGCTATTAAAGGTCTTGCTATTCTTCCATAGTTCCAAACAAACTTGCGGTAGTAACCTGTCAAACCCAAAAATCCTCTAAGATTCTTTAATGTTTTGGGAATCGGCCAGTCCATCATGGCCTTAATATTGTTAGGGTCTACCTTGACACCTTCATGA
>ML795345.1:414963-426775 GCA_009831015.1 Picea engelmannii
CTTGTCCTCAAGCAATTCCAAACCTGCTTCTCTAACCACGTGCTCCTGCTCCCAAGTGGCATCCTCAATGGGTAAATCCTTCCACCTGATCAGATACTCCTTGATGCTTCAGTTTTGGAGCCTCTTCTCTCTGACTTCTAACATCTCCTCTGGAATCAAAACAAGCTATCCCTCCTCATCCATGGGAGGCAATGCCTCAATAGGCTTGACGTGTTGTCCAAGGGATTTTTTAAGGCACGAGACATGGAAAAAGTTGTGGATTTTTCTACCCTGTGGAAGCTCCAGCTCATAAGCTACTACCCCTATCCTCTTGCTGACTCTGTAAGGTCCAAAGTTTTAGTGACAATTCTTGTCAGGGGCACAAGAGTATTCATGATTACAAATGGCGTGAGGAGCGCTGAGTGCAGCACACAGAAGAGGTATTTTTCGGACTTAAAATCAAGGGAGCGGGAACTTCATTCTTCTGCGGAAAGAATTCATCGATAGAGCGAAGCAGTGGTTAATGGGTTGTTGCAGCTAACCGAGTCGCACTAAGTATGGTGCCAAAAGGATTTCAAGGGGAATCAATTACGATCAATATAAGCACAGTAGTTATTTCTCGAACTCGGGGTTCGTAAGTTCGGAGGGTGGACTATGTCTTTTAGTTGCACGAGGTTACGAGTTACGAAAAGTTCCCAAAGGGGGTCAACCTTCACTGACCATCGCATCTTGGGACTTTGTGAGGGGAGAATTCCAAAGTTCGATACTCCAGCTCGTGAAGCCGTGAGTTGCGAGAGGCGTTAGTACTTAGGCTCTAGCTGATGGTTACATACAGAGAGCGCTGACCAGAAAAGGGGCCCGACCCGTATCACCATCTCGGGGATCAGGAGTTTAGAAAAGGGAGCCGAGGGTCTTTGACCCAAGAACTCATGAATCATGAAAGGAAAAGAACTTTTAATGATGGGTCCACAGTATCGCCCAAAGTGTTTCGGGCCGTCCGATCAAAAGAGGGGTACGTGATGTGCGATTAGGTTCAATCCCCCCTTCGTACATCGCGACTTCAAAGAGCAGGGATCAACATCCTCCTAGCCCCGAGGTACGAAGCGCCGAAAGTGCACAAAGGTGGGCCCACAATACCGAGGAGCAGTCTCAGCCGTCCATCTAAAGGGGACACCTGGTGCATGATTAGGCTCCCCGCCTTCTCGCCCATCACGATTTCGAAGCACAAGAAACAGATCCCTCATATCCCCGATGCACGAAGTGATGAGAGCATCTAGGACTTGGGACCTACAATAGCGTCGGGTGAATTTAGGACCGTTAGATCTAGAGGTATATGTGGCTCCAGATTAAGCCTCCTCAACGTTTCGCTCATCGCGATTTCAAGAAGTAGGGATCATCCCCTTCCTATTCAAGAATGCCAAAAGTGCATTTGAAAGTAAACACAAGGTCACAGCCCATGGTCATTGGGGAAAGAAAAGAGTTGCACGAAAGGGGCCAAAGGCATCGGGTTTCAGTCGCAGAGAGGCCCGTCACGACCTCCAGTTGCCATTGGACCTGACTTCGATCCTGGTCTTCTCTTGGAGTAAATGAAAGAAAGGAGGGGTGGTTGAAACCTCTCTTCATTCATTAAGTGTGAAGTATGGAGGATCTGGTAAGCGGTCTGCTCGAGATGGTCCTGTGTGCCCATTCTTTCAGAAAAACCATGCCGAGTCCTCGACTAGCCGGAGGAGGTTTGCACACGCTAACTCGGCATTTACTGACTCATCTACTCTCCCCGCGGGAGCCATGTGCAGTTAAGGTGGTGTCCGACAAAGAATATCAGTATGAGTTTGATTGAAGGGACACCAAGCCTGGGGCGACTGGGCACGCCTCTGTTAGACGATTTTCTCTGAGTATATAAACTCAGTATTCATATTTTGTAAAGGATGATGGTTGAACAGAGCTCCCGGTTGTAAAGTTTTAATGAAGCACTGTTATTCTAGTTATGCATGGACTTCTGAGACTTCTTGCCTTATGAATTCCAGTTTATTTACATCTTTGTTATACTGTGTTAGAGAAGCTCAATATTGGAGGATCCAGTCGAGTTGTAGCTGTTATAGGATGATGTTGTAATGGATCACTGTAATAGTTACGTTGTCTCTGATCAGTTCTTGTGATTTTCCCAGTGCTGAGTGACTTGGAATTGGAGGATCTAGTTAAGTCCCTTTTTCAGTTTCTTGAGACCCTGAACCAAGAGGATCTTGTATTTAGAGTCTTTCTTCTGCAAACCTCCGAAAGCCTGTTGCCCAAAGTTGTTTGTTCCTCTTCCTTATCAAGTCTTCCACCTACTCATATTTTAATCAACCCACTGGCTGAAGTTAGATCAAGACCTCCTTTGTCCCATACATTCTAGACCCAGTCCCTGAGTTAGAATGATACTTCCTTGAGTCTTTACCTCCATCTGATCATCCTTTTAAAACTATCGTGACATAAAACTGATGGGTGTCGGGCTCTGCTCTTGCAAGCAATCCAGGAGTGACTTCCGACGCTAATATTTATGGCACCGTTGTCGAGGACGAAGTTGAATATTTTACCCAGGATTGAACAACAATGATTAACTGATTCTGAAGGTGCATCAGATATTAGAATTATCAAGATTCCTGCTGTGCACCTGGAGACTCCATTGTGACGACTCCACTGGGGAGAACCTGCTCTATTATTTGTGGCTTCCAGAGGTAGACATACACGGTTTCATCCACAGTTGCCTCTAGCTATACCTGTAGCTGATCCTGAGGTGATTTTCAGGAAAGGAAAGGCCTTCGAAGGAGAAGCTTCCACCACTGAACCAGGTAATCCGCTATCTCCTTCTGTAAAAACTCCATTTTCTTCTTCTCAGCCTCCTAGCAGACCGTTTTCTCAAGTTTCCTGCCTCCTAAATTTCGGGAGTGTTCCTGCTAAGTTTTCTCCTCCCAGTATGGGATTAGAGGGAGAAATCCTTGTCACTCCCCTCTCCTCTGAAATTGTACCTTGGCGTAGACCCAGGACCACAGAAGTTTTCCCCACGCCTGGTTTTACCACTCCTATGCAAAGAGGGGCACCTGCCGACTTGAATTCATTAGCCTCTTCCTTAAATCCTTTCTTGTTTCCCACTCCGCTTCGAGACTCATTCCCAGTAGCCCCTTCACGAACTCCTTCTCCTACCAGTTCTCCTCCACCTAATATTCCTATGGCTAGCGCTAATCCCCCTCTGAATAGAATGGATTCCATAGTTGCTGCTAGATATGCTCCTTTAGTCCTACCCTATCCTATGAATCCTCTTCCTGCTGGCGATTACTTGAAATACATGCCCAAGTTCACTGGGGAAGGGGACATAACTGCAGAAGAGCACCTGGCTGCTTTCTACAGCTATGCAGACAAACTCAACATTGAAAATGAAGATGTCTGGATGAGATTCTTCATCCAGAGCCTGGATGGTGATGTGAGGAAGTGGTTTAGAGGAATGGCTCCAGGGTCTATTGCTGGGATTGAATCTCTAGATAGTGCTTTCCTGAGGCAGTGGGGTGATAGGAAAGATTTCATGTATTACATGACAGAGTTCGGGTCTTTGAAGAAGATGGAAGGAGAGTCTGTCTTCGAATTCTCCAAAGGATTCAATAAGATGTATAATAAAATCCCTGCCAAAATCAAACCCTCAGAAGCCTCGGCCAAGATTTCTTATGCTAGTGTGTTTGACCCTGATTTATGTCTTCTATTAAGAGAAAGAAGAGCCACTTCCTTAGCTCAAATGCAAGATGTAGCCATAGAAGTAGAATCCAATGTATTAGCAACTGATAGAATGAGGAACAAGGCTGGCGCAGACAGAAAAAAGGGAAGATATGAAGCCTCAACTTCTGTCCCATCGGTGTCCCACCCTCAAGTGGATGAACTGACCAAAATGGTGAAGCCTCTGTCTGCAGAGATGGAGAGAATGAAGGTTGAGGCGAGGAAATCATACAAGGGCCCTTAGAATGCCGAAAACAAAGGAGGTTTTAGGAAGACAAACAATTTTACTTCCCCGAATGTGCAAAGAGAGAGGGGAAGAGACAGAGAAGACCAGAAGATTCAGACCCCTTTCCAAAAAAATTTTGTGGCCGAGGGGGAAGAAGGGGAAGCAGATGAACTGGAGCCTGAAATCCATTTCTTCGGGGACACTCCTCCTTTTCCTCATCTCACTCAATTGGCATATGAGGACTCTCTCATGGACAATCAGCTAAATGAACTGAGCAAGGGAGACAAGGCTAGTGGCAACCAAGGCAGGTATGATCCGAGGTCTAAGAAAAAGACAATAGCTCCTGATGTTCCTGAGTAGTCCACTAGAATAGAGAAACTTGCTGATGAAGTAGCGGACAGTCACAGAGGTAAGAAGCCTAGACCCCTCGCCCCCATAGTCCAGATTCATGTTCCTGAAATAAGAGAAATTCCGAAGCTTACATCTTCTTTTAATTTCGAGCATGAAATTCAAAAGATTAGAATTCTTATACCCCTGACCAAGTTGATTAAACATGAAGGGTTCAAGAAACACTTCTCAAAGATTTTACAGTCTGAGGTCTCATGTCTTCCCACATACTCCTTCAATTTGCAAGATGAAAAGCCTGCAGTTATTTTAGGTCCTATGGTAGAAGACAGGAATGACTCATCCCCTCCCTTCTACACTTCCTTGAACATACATGACAAGGTATTGTACAATTTCTTGATGGATTCGGGGGCTTCTCATAACCTTATGCCCAAAACTATCATGGAAGAGTTAGGACTAGAAGTCACCCGAGCTTATCATGACCTCTATTCCTTTGACTCTAGAAAGTTTCAGTGTCTAGGAGTTATCAAAGACCTGGTCATGACCCTGTTTCAGCTGCCCATGAAAAGTGTGGTCATGGACATTGTAGTGGCCGATGTCCCCCCCAAGTTCGATATGTTTTTATCAAGATCTTGGATAAAAATATTGGGGGGAACCTTGCAGATGGACCTCACATATCCTACCATTCCAGTGTTTGGAGGAGAGCATAGAAGACTATACAGAGAAGCCCAACTGGCCTATATAATCAGCGATGAAGCCAACCCTACCAATCATCCCATCTTTGCCTTGGACTCTGATTTAGGCTCTAGTTTACTACAACTCACCCATGTCCCGAGCCTCCTCTCAAACTTAGAAAGCAGTCCACCAATTCCCCTAAATTTCCTCCCTCCATCATCCTCGTTTGGAAAATGTTCTTTGATGGAGCCTCTTCCAGGGAAGGCGCTAGAGCTGGGGTGGTTTTTGTGTCACCTTCTCAGGAAATCATATCTCTGTCATACAAATTAGAATTTGAAGCTACCAATAATGTGGAAGAGTATGAAGCTCTTTTCCTGGGGTTAAGAGCCGCAAAAGAAATGATAATTCAGGAGGTAGCAGTGTTCAGTGATGCAGAGTTGGTAGTCCTACAGATCAGAAATGCTTATCAGGATAAGCATCCTCGACTTAGAAGCTCAAAAATGAGGTGTGGGATCTAGTTGACAGCTTCTTCTTAGCATTTAACATTTCTTTCATCCCAAGAGAGGAGAACACAGTGGCAGATTCCTTGGCTGCATTAGCAAGTAATTTCAAAGTACCCTTGGCGCCTAAATTTAGATACGATGTGGAAGTAAAATACAGGCCCTCCATACCTGACAATGTAAAACATTGGAAGGTATTCGAGGATGATCTTGAAATCAAGAAGTTCTTGGAGACTGTCGAAGAATTTTCAGAGATGCATATCGACCAAGACTCTGTCTCTGAAGAAAAGCTTGATGGGGGTAATTTTTTGAATAAGATTGCGGAGCGTAACATTGTGCAGCTGCCCATCAATCATATTCCAAGGGGACTGGTTCCTTTGGAAAGGATCTTTGATAGAAATGATGTATCATTAAAAGGAGAGGTCTCGGAGGATGACACTGGTACCATTCAGTGCAACATTGGGACCGAGAATGAGCCCAAGCTTATCAAATTGTCAAGAAGTTTGAAAAAGGAGCAGAGGTCTGAATACATTGGACTTTTGAAGGAATTTGATGATGTTTTCGCCTGGACCTATGAAGACCTCAAAACCTATGACACCTCTATCATCGAGCATAAAATCCCACTAAAGGAGGAAGCAAATCCATTTAGGCAGAAGCTGAGACAGATCAATCCTATGCTGCTGCCTATCATGGAGAGGGAAGTGAAGAAGCTGCTTCAAGCTCAGATCATTGTACCACTGAGATATTCAAAGTGGGTGGCCAACTTGGTGCCAGTAAGGAAAAAGAATGGAGAAATCCGACTCTGTGTAGACTTTAGAAACCTGAACAGGAGCTCACGAAAGGATAACTAACCTTTTCCAAAGATGGAACATATACTGCAGAGGGTAACAAGAACATCTAGAATATCCATGATTGATGGCTTCTCTGGCTACAATCAAGTCTTTATTCTGCCCGAGGACAGGGAAAAGACAACATTCACCACTCCATGGGGGACGTTCATGTACACCAAGATGCCATTTGGACTAATGAATGCAGGGGCGACGTTTCGGCGTGCCATGGACATAGCTTTCATTGGGGAAAAGGACAAATTTGTGGTCATCTATCTGGATGACATCACAGTGTTTTCAAAGTCTGATAAAGAACACTATCGCCATCTCAGGAAGGTTTTCTTGAAATGCAGAAATTTTGGCATTTCATTGAACCCCAAGAAATCTCTGTTCACCATGCAGGAGGGAAAGTTACTTGGCCACATAGTATCAGTGGAAGGAGTCAGAATTGACCCCAACAGAGTTGAGGCGATACAAGCCTTATCGATCCCGAGGTCTAAGAAGGAGGTCCAATCTTTTCTCGGTAAGATTAATTTTCTGACGAGGTTTGTGCCTAACTTTTCTGAGGAGGTAAAGCTTATAACAAGCATGCTGAAGAAAGGAAATGAAGTAAGGTGGACCCCTCAATCACAACATTCATTTGAACAAATCAAGAAGGCCCTGACTGAAGCTCCTTTTCTTATCAGTCCCAACTTCTCAAAGGATTTCCTTATTTTCTCCTTTGCCTCACCTGACACAGTGGCTGCTGTTCTATTATAGACAAATGACAGTGGGATAGAGAAGCCTATTGCTTATTTCAGCCGAGCATTGAGGGATGCCGAAGTCAGGTATGACACTATGGAGAAGCAGGCTTATGCTCTAGTAAAAGCTCTCAAAGCTTTTAGAACCTACATCTTGCAGTCAAAGATCATCGCCTATGTCCCCTCGGCTACTGTTAAAGACATTCTTATTCAGCGTGACATAGACGGGAGAAGGAGTAAATGGATAGCCAAAATCCTGGAATTTGACCTGGAAATAAGGCCCACCAAATTGATCATAGGTCAAGGTTTAGCCAAATTGTTGGCTGAAGCAAAGTGCCAAGATTTGGGGATAAGTTTCATCAATGAATGCTCGGGTATTCAACAGAATCAACTGCCTGACATAGACCATCAAAGGGAGCCCCCATTGGCTCGATGTCCTTGGTATAAGGATGTCCTATACTTTCTGCAGGAGCTGCGGCCCCTAGACGGCCTACAAAGAAGCTGTCAGATACTGCCTGATCGATCAAGTGTTATATTGGAAAGACCCCCTGGGGATGCTTCTAAAATGCATAAGTCCACAAGAGGCCGAGATGATCGTGGCTGAATTTCACAGTTGCTTGTGTGGAGGGAACCATTTCTAGAGAGCCACAGCCCACAAAATCCTCAGGGCTGGATATTACTGGCCTACCATGTTCACTGACGTCTGCAAAAGGGTCAGAGCCTGCATCAAATGTAAAAAATTTGCAGGAAAGTAGTAGCTCAAGTCTCTACCATTAAATCTGGTGGTGGTTTTAGGACCTTTCTAGCAATGGGGTCTATATTTCATTGGAGAAATTCACCCTGCTTCCAGTGGGCAACACAGGTGGATCTTGACTGCTACAAATTTCTTTACCAAGTGGATTGAAGCTATCCCCACCAGGAGCGCTTCCCACAAGGTGATCATTGGATTCTTGGAGGACCTCATCACAAGGTTTGACTGCCCAAATAATATTGTCATTGATAACGCAACCGCTTTCGGGTCTGAACCACTAGCCAAGTTCTTTGAACAGTTTGGGATCAAATTGATTCACTCCATCCCATATTATCCACATGGCAATGGTTTAGTATAATCCTCCAACAAAAGCCTCATAAGGATCATCAAAAGGCTGTTGGAAGACAACAAGAAGGCCTAGCATTCCAAATTAAAATTTTCTCTATGGGCCGACCTAGTGACCACGAAGAGATCCATCTGCGTCTCTCCTTTCCAATTAGTCTATGGAGCGGAGGCCGTTTTCCCCTCTCAGTTAGCCATCCCTGTAGCGAAATTACTCCAGGACTATCAGGAGGAACCTGATGACATGATCAGAAGGATTCATCAGCTAGTGGAGGTCTAGCAAGCTAGGGAGCAGACAGTGGATAGAATTCAGGACCATCAGCAAAGGATCAAGCAGGTTTTCGATAAGAGGGCTAAGAAGGAGCAGTTCCAGATAGGATACCTGGTGATGAAATGGGATTCTCCTAAGCAAGATAAGGGAAAACACAACAAATTTGAAGCCCTGTGGATCGGGCCTTTCAAAATCTCTGAGACTTTCTCAAATAACACGTATAGATTGTGAGGTTTGGAAGGTGAAGAAGTTTTTAGCAGCCCAGTGAATGGGCATTTCCTGAAGAAATGTTTTGTTTGAGTCTTAGATGGCTCCTTGTTTGTAAATATTGTCCTTTTTATTTCTTTGTTCGTTTTCATTTTATTTTTGCGACCTAATAATGACTCCATAGCCCAATAGCAAGGCACTAGAACTGCAAAGCGAGTCCTTAGAGCATCACAGGGATGACTCTATCCCCCATGGAGCCTAATGTTAGTGACAATTCTTTTCAGGGGCACAAGAGTATTCAGGATTAAAAATGGCGCGAGGAGCGTTGGGTGCAGCACACAGAAGAGGTCTTTTTCAGACATAAAATCAAGCGAGCGGGAACTTCATTCTTCTATGGCAATAATTCATCGTCAGAGCAGAGCAACGATTAATGGGTTGTTGCAGCTAACTGAGTCGCGCTAAGTATGGTGCAAAAAGGCTTTCAAGGGGCATCAATTATGATCAATATAAGCACAATAGTTATTTCTCGAACTCGGGGTTCGTAAGTTCGGAGGGCAGACTATGTATTTTAGTTGCGCGAGGTTGCGAGTTATGAAAAGTGCCCAGAGGGGGTCAACCTTCGCTGACCATCGCATCTCGAGACTTCGCGAGGGGAGAATTCCAAAGTTCAATACTCCAGCTCATGAAGCCGCGAGTTGCGAGAGGTGTTAGTACTTGGGCTCTAGACGATGGTTACATACAGAGAGCGCTGACCAGAAAAGGGGCCCGACCCGTATCGCCATCTCAGGGATCAGGAGTTTAGAAAAGGGAGCCGAGGGTCTTTGACCCACAAACTCACAAATCGCGAAAGGAAAAGAAATTTTAATGACGGGCCCACAGTATCGCCGAATGTGTTTCGGGCCGTCCGATCAAAAGAGGGGTACCTGATGTGAGATTAGGTTCAATCGCCCCTTCACACATCATGAATTCAAAGAGCAGGGATCAGCCTCCTCCCATCCCCGAGGTACGAAGCGTAGAAAGTTCCCAAAGGTGGGCCCACAATACCGAGGAGTAGTCTCAACCGTCCATCTAAAGGGGACACCTAGTGCATGATTAGGCTCCCTGCCTTCTCGCCCATCGTGATTTCGAAGCACAAGAAACAACTCCCTCATATCCCTGATGCACGAAGTGACGAGAGCGTCTAGGACCTGGGGCCCACAACAGCATCAGGTGAATTTAGGACCGTTAGATCTAGAGGGATATGTGGCTCCAGATTAAGCCGCCTCGACGTTTTGATCATCGCGATTTCAAGAAGTAGGGATCAGCCCCTTCCTATTCACGAACGCTGAAAGCGCATTTGAAAGTAAACATAGGGTCATAGCTCGTGGTCACTGGGGAAAGAAAAGAGTTGCGCGAAAGGGGCCAAAGGCGTCGGGTTTCAGTCGCAGAGAGGCCCGTCATGACCTCCAGTTTCCATCGGACCCGACTTCGATCTTGGTCTTCGCTTGGAGTAAATGAAAGCAAGGAGGGGTGGTTGAAACCTCTCTTCATTCATTAAGTGTGAAGTATGGAGGGTCTGGTAAGCGGTCCACTCGAGATGGTCCTGTGTACCCATTCTTTCAGAAAAAGCATGTCAAGTCCTCGACTAGCCAGAGGAGGTCTACACACACTAACTCGGCATTTACTGACTCAGCTACTCCCCCCGCGGGAGCCGTGCGCAGTTAAGGTGGTGTCCAACAAAGAATATCAGTATGAGTTTGACTGAAGGGACACCAAGCCTGGGTCGACTGGGCACGCCTCTGTTAGGCAATTTTCTCTGAGTATATAAACTCAGTCTTCATATTTTGTAAAGGATGATGGTTGAGCAGAGCTCCCGGTTGTAAATTTTTAATGAAGCACTATTATTCTAGTTATGCATGGACTTCTGAGACTTCTTGCCTTATGAATGCCAGTTTATTTACATCTTTTTTATACTGTGTTAGAGCAGCTCGGAATTGGAGGATCCAGTCGAGTTGTAGCTATTATAGAATGATGTTGTAATGTATCAATGTAATAGTTACGTTGTCTCTGATCAGTTCTTGTGATTTTCCCAGCGCTGAGTGACTTGGAATTGGAGGATCCAGTCAAGTCCATTTTTCAGTTTCTTGAGACCCTGATCCAAGAGGATCTTGTATTCAGAGTCTTTCTTCTGCAAACCGCTGAAAGCCTGTTGCCCAAAGTTGTTTGTTCCCCTTCCTTATCAAGTCTTCCACCTGCTCATATTTTAATCAACCCACTGGCTGAAGTTAGATCAAGAACTCCTTTGTGCCATACCTGTTAGACCTAGTCCCTGATTTAGAATGATACTTCCTTGAGTCTTTACCTCCATCTGATCATCCTTTTAAAACTATCGTGACATAAAAATGATGGGTGTCGGGCTCTGCTCCTGCAAGCAATCCAGGAGTGAATTCCGATGCTAACACAAAGAAACGTGACTGTAGTTTCTCCGCTCCACTTCTCTTAATGGAGGTCTGCCTGTATGGTTGCAACCTCAAATATACTAAATCGCCAACCTCAAAGGTGCAATCAACTCTGTGCTTGTCTGCTTGGACCTTTTGCTGGTTTTGTGCCCTTTGTAAATGATCCTTCAATTCCCTGAGAATGTCTTGGCTCTGCTATATCCAATCCTGTACCATTGGAGCCCTGCTGTCACCAAATGCAATCTCCACAAATGATAAAGGATCATAGCTATATAAAGCTCTAAAGGGTGACATTCCAATGGACATATGTTGGGTGGTGTTGTAGCAATATTCTCCCAAATGTAACCATCTGACCCATGCTTTTTGTTGTCCTTTTATGTAGTTTCTGAGGTAACCTTCCACCCATTTGTTGACTATCTCAGTATGACCATCCATATGAGGGTGATAGCTAGTACTAGGAGTCAATGTCATACCCACTAATCTGAACAACTCCTGCCAAAACGTACTCATGAATCTGTTGTCCCTGTCACCGATGATGGTTTTGGGTAGGCCGTGTAGTCTGAACACCTCTCTGAAAAATAACTTCGTCAACCTGTCTACCACCACGAAAATGCAATATTTCCCCTATGCTCTGGGCAACCCAGTGATGAAATCCATGGATATACTTTCCCACTTGTGCTCTGGAATAGGTAGGGGCTGCAACAGTCCTGCAGGGTGTGTGTGCTCATCCTTGTTTTCTTGGCATGTAGTGCATTCTTTGACATGCTTCA
>ML795345.1:432242-448647 GCA_009831015.1 Picea engelmannii
TTTCTTCCTCGGACCCATAACAATTCCCCTATACTTCTGCATGCACCGATCTCTCCACAGGTTTGGAGGATCGAGGCTCTGATACCACTGTAATGATCCCAAGCCAAATTCTTTCTTGGAATCACTAACTACTACTACTTTATCGAGTTACTAAGTGCATACAAGATTCATCAACACATGGAGATCACAATATATTCAAGATGTAGAAGCACAAGCAAAGATATGACCTTTTTATTATGAGCGATGTAAGATCACTACAATAGATGGTTGATCTGGCGTAAACCTCAGATGGTTGTACAAGCAATAGATATGAGCTGCTACAAAATGTTCCCGCTAATACAAAATAATGCCTCCAAAGGCTGAATAAGAAATGAAGATCAATACAAGAAGATCTGAATGACAAACTCTCTAGCTGAAGAATGCCACGCTCCAATAGAAGGATGAAACCCTTAATAACTTGGCCCTTCTACCAAAAGTGTCCAATCACCCTAAGAAATATGCCAATTGATAGATCGGGTGATGGTAAGAATAACCCAGGTGCCTGAATCTCCAAGATCCCTCTCAATCTCTGTAGATCTGAATTTCCCACTGAATGGGGTGCCCCACTAGATGACTAAAACCCTAGATGGTTCGTCCCTGATGAAGGAGGCCTCCAAATGCTATGAAACTCTCCAAGAATATAGATCGGGCAATGGTAAGAATAACCCAGGTGCCTGAATCTCCAAGATCCCTCTCAATCTCCATAGATCTGAATTTCCCACTGAATGGGGTGCCCCACTGGATGACTGAAACCCTATCTAGTTCGGCCCTGATGAAGGAGGTCTCCAAATGCTCTGAAACTCTCCAAGAATATAAATCAGGCTATGAGAATCCTGTGGGAGAAGTTTCAGACTCATATCTCAAGCAAATCTCCCTAGATCTGAGTTTTACTGAATTACAAGACGTCCCCTATGGCTCCAAGACATCCCAATCTGCAGACAAATGTAGAATGATGATAACCCTCTAGAAAATCCCTCAAACTGATGGTCCTACCCCTTATGAAGCACTATATGGAGATGGGATGAGACTAGAATGGTGTGGAGGAGTCTTTCATCCCCGAGACAAAGTTGCAGAACAAGGTGAGTGGATATTTCACCACTGAGTTGCTCACAAGGGTTTGTACAGCAAACCCCCAAACTGAATGCCCAAGAGCAATAGCAAATGCTAATCCAAAACCAGAATGAATAATAGGTGCACCCCAGCCTCTTACTTATACTTCTCCTTCTAATTCTCTGTTGATTTAGATTAACTCCCAGGGTTAATCTTCTATTTTTTTGTTGAGTTATCTTTTACTCCTTTATCCTTTTCCTTTCTTAAGTCAACTTAAAAATATAACTTTTAACTTCTTGATTCCCCTCCCCTCAGTGTGAGACTATGACCTACTGGGGGTGCCCAGGCCACTGAGTCTCCTCATCACCTCACTAAGAGGTGGGGGACATTACACAATCTCCCACTTGGAGATTGATATCAACAACTCCACTGTTGTTGTATGTGCTGGACTCTGAACCTTCTTGGACCTGGAAAATTTCTCATCTTCATCTTCATTCTTGAAGACCAATTGAAACTGAGCAGGAACTCAGTTTCTCTCTGGTTACTCCCTTTGTTAACATGTCTGCAGGATTCTGGCTAGTGTGTATCTTTTCTAACTTCAAATGTCCATATTCCAAGGCAGATCATATGAAGTGGTACCTCAACTATATATGCTTAGTCTTCGAATGGAAGGATGATTTCTTTGCAAGATGAATTGCACTCTCATTGTCACAGTACAACCTGCTATTCTCCTACTTTTTTCCCAATTCCTCCATAAACCTTTGTAACCAAATCATCTCTTTACTAGCCTCTGTAGCAACAACATACTCTGCCTTTGTTGTTGAAAGTGAAACAACCTTTTGTAGTTTCAAAATCCAACTTACTGTTGTTCCACCTATAGTAAAAACATAACCTGTGGTGCTCCTCCTGTTGTCTTTATCACCTACCATATCTAAATCAACATATCCCTATAGACAAGTGTCTGAACCTCCAAAACATAATGCATGAGTAGCAGTACCTCTCAAATACTTGAGAATCCACTTTACTGCCTCCCAATGTTCTTTACCTGGATTGTTCATATACCTTCTCACAACTCCCACTGCATGTGTAATATCTGGTCTTGTGCAAACCATTGCATACATCAAGTTGAAAATTGTTGATGAATAAGGGACCTTGGACATGAATTATATCTCCTCCTATGTCTTGGGACACATTTCCTTAGTTAATTTGAAATGGCTGGCCAAAGGTGTACTAACTGGTTTTTCATTCTGCATTCTAAACCTCTCCAACACCTTCTCTATGTACTCACCCTAAGACAATGTCAATTTGCTATTTTTTTTGTCTCTTGTTATTCTCATGCCAAGGATTTTCTTTGTAGCACCCAAATCCTTCATCGCAAATGAATTGGATAATTTCTTCTTGAGCATATTTATATCCTGCATATTAGACCCTACAACAAACATGTCATCTACATACTGTTAGCTCCCAAAATGAATCAATCAATTGGTTCCATTCTGTAGGTGATAGCGTGGTCATTAATAGGATCCTATATAAATATTTAGCTTTTAGAAGTGTCAAAACATAGAATTTAAGGTTTATTCTAGAAATAAATTGATCCTCCAAAGATTGTTTCAAAATTTTGTGAAAAATCTTTTCAACAGCTAACATATGTTGTGAAGTTGATGTTAGCTGGTGAAAGCCTCAGGTTTCAACGGTTAAGGTGTACTCCCTACAAGAAAGCAAGCTGATGAAAGCACTAAACATGGATTTCTCTTAAATGACTCTAGAAATAAAAAAGGGACATGCTTGAAACATGTCATACAATCATTATGACCAACTAGTCAAAACAAACGATGATGATGATACCGTTTGTTCACGTTTTAAAAGGAATTATGGTGGATCATGCTCACAAATTTCGTGCGACAGTAAGGAGAGGGTTTGAGCTAATGAACTCTCAATCATCATTGGAGACAGAGGAGAAAGTAACAACCATTAGTCGACACTCAAAGCCATAGGTCATATCCTAAAACTCAAAGCCACCAAAATGAGATGTTTTCGACATCTCAATATATAGCTCATAACGCATTAAGCTGCCGAAAGGGTATGCTAATGATTTGTTGAACAACACATCAAACAATTCTGAATCAAATTGAAAGGAAGATGTCATACAGGTGTCAAGAGTTTCCAGACTCATTAGCAATAGAATGGAAGGAATTCTAATATTATTGTCTGTGGAATCACATGCTTCGTATTTCAGATCACTGCAGATGTTATAATAATGAAATCCTAGCTTCTGGGCATCTAATCTTAAGCGCCTTGGCTCTGGGGATCTATGTATTCTTCCAAAACATCACTTGGAAAATCTGTTTCTTGAATGGCCACACCGACTTCTTCCAATTGTTAAAGGAGCACAACATTTACTGCAAGCAAAGGAGATATGAAGATTTTTCTTTGTTACATTCTTGGTTTATATATATTTCATGTGCATAATTATTAAAGAGGATTGTTTCATATCCAACGCTCAAGTTGGTTTCAAATATGCCTTTCCTTAGGGGTAGAATAGGGTTTGAAATGAGCACATTGCTCATATCCAAGAATCAAGAAGAATACTCAAACATAGACTGGAATCAAGAAGCACCAATTCTTTCATAAGATATTAGTTCACAAGGTGCCACGGGGAGGTTAAAAATTGATCTGAAAAGAACCTTTGAAAAATGATACCTAATCTTTCGGGGAACTTTTGACTACTTTCCTGAGCTCTAAATACAGGTTTGAAGGTACCATTGGAAAGCTTAGGATTTCTAGATGTCAATTGACTATTCAAGTGTGTAAAATAAACTCTCCACGGCCGAGAAATTTGATTTTTACCAAGACAGAACTTTCAACAACGCAAAAGGAGGAATTATAACCAGTTAGCTGATGGAAAGTAGAGCTTTCACTAGCTAATTAGCAAATCTTAAGGTGAAATAGCTAGTGAAACATGTTACATGGCAGCAAGGTCATATTTTTGCCCAGATCTGACTTTTTCTCAACCAAATGTTTCAAGGTTGGTTTCTAAAGATGCATAATAATTAAATACATCATATTTAAGGTTTTATCTTGATGTATTATGTGTTTAAGAAGGTGGAAAGGTAAAATTGGTGAAACCTATTACATGGCAGCAAGGTCGCATTTTTGCCCAGATTTGAATTTTTCTCAACCAAATCTTTCGAGGTTGGTTTATAAAGATGCATAATAATTAAATACGTCATATTTAAGGTTTTATATTAATGTATTTAATGTTTAAGAAGGTGGAAAAGAGAAAATGGTGACCTAGTTCATGAGCAAAAAACTGTCTTTTTTGCCAAAGGTGGCAAATTCGAATTTCCTATGAAGATTCATCAACCTTGGAAGGTTTTCTACATTTGTCAAAGAGTTTGGAGGATATGAAGGCTATCAAGATAGAGTTTGAATCCTTAGATAAGATCTTCTCCTATTTTGTTTTGAATTTCCATTTTTAGGATTCTAGATCCATTTTTATAGGATCTCATCCTACACTTGCTGTATCTATTTTGATTTGACTATTTTTAGCAAATCTGATCCATCTTTCAAGGATCTAGATTTCATCTTGTAAGGCTATAAAGCCAAAGAAATTTGGAGCACCAAGGGGTTCAATCCTGGATACATTTTGGCTTATGTACTTAGACTCTTATCTTGTTATGAATCACAGTCTTCTTTTGCTACTATTGTCAGATTTGTTCATGTGTTGCATTACTCTATACTTTGATTTAGTTTAGCTCAGCTTTTAAGAAATGTTATATTCTTATTTAGGTCATGAATTTGAATTAAAGGATCTCTTACTATCTTGTATGAACCTGCATGTTAATGTACTTGGTTATCTAGATTAGTGTTCTTCATACCCTATTCCAATTACTTTATTTGATTATTGATTTCTAAGAGCATTGGCTCATTCAAATGCATGATAGTTTTTTCTTCTCATTAGCCATTGAGTTATCCCATTTGATCCAAGCATACCAAATTTACCATATTCTTAACTACCAAGAATCTTTGGCCTACAACCCCAAAGAGTTTCCTGGAGTGATAACACATACAATAGCAAGATAATATAACTTCCATTTTCTAGCCTTTTAAAATAAACACAGTGATCGAAATGACATCTACTATAACCTTATTTTGTCATAAACCTGTCAAACTTCAAATACCACTGCCTTGGAGCTTGCTTTAGGCCATACAAGCTCTTCTTCAACCTGCATACCAAATTCTCCTTCCCTTTGACCTCATACCCCTATGGTTGTTGCATATAATTCTCTTCCTCCAAATCCCCATGGAGAAAAGTTGTTTTTACATCTAACTGTTCAAGATGCAAATATTCTACTGCCACAGGACTTAAAATAGTCCTAATTGAAGTCATTTTAACAACAGGAGAAAATATTTCATCAAAATCTATACCTTTCTTTTGTGCAAACCACTTTACAACAAGTCTAGCCTTGTATCATTTTTCTCCTCCATCTTCTTCCTTCAACTTGTAAACCTATTTATTGTGTAATTCTCTTTTTCCCACAGGGAACTGAACCAAGTCCCAAGTCTGGTTATTTTCCAAGGAATCCATTTCCTCTTTCATGCCTTTCTACCACTTCTTTTTGTTGTCTACCTGCATTGCCTCTTCATAACATTCGGGTTGACCAGAATCAGTCAACAATAAATAATACAATGAAGGAGAGTATCATTCAGGGGGTATACTTAACCTGGTAGATCTTCTAACAACACTTGTAGGTGTTTGAGGTACCTGCTGCTCCTGTTGTTGTACATTTTGATTTTTAGGTTCCTTTGGAATTTCTTTTTCAGTGATCTCATCAAGCACTGTGTATTCTTGTTTTTCTTCTTCCTGTTTCTTTCCCTGCAACTGATCTTTGTACATGACCTTCTCATTGAATATGAAATATATACTCCTAATGATTTTTTTATTTTCATAATCCCATAATCGATAACCAAAATCATTAACACTATATCCAATAAAGGTACACTTCTTGGATTTAGACTCAAGCTTTGTTCTATTTTCTTTATCAATACGGACAAATGCTTCACAACCAAAAGTTTTCAAAAAATAATAGTTTACCTTTTTTCATGTCCATTACTCCTCTGGAATTCTACCATCCAAAGAGCTTGAAGGTCCTCTTTTTATTAAGTAAACAAAAGTATCTACAACATCTACCCATAACTGTACAGGCAAATTGGCATGCAATCTCATACTCCTTGCACGCTCCATGATTGTCCTATTCATCATTTCTGACACACCATTTTCTTGTGGTGTTCTTGGAACTGTCTTCTCTCTACGAATCCCATGGTATGAACAGTAATCATCAAACTCCTTGCTGCAATATTCACCTCCATTATCTGATCTGAGACACTTCAAACATTTTCCTATCTCATTCTCAACTAAAGCTTTCCATTTCTTAAAAGTATCAAAAACATCATATTTTTTTCGAATGCAATAAACCCAAGTTTTTCTAGTTGCATCATCAATAAAAGTAACATAATAATGAGTGCCACCAAGAGATGATACCTAAGTTGGTCCCCATACATCTGTATGCACAAACTCTAACCTTTCATTCTTCTTTTATTTTCCGACTCTAAGAAATCCGACTCTCTTTTGTTTTCGATAAACACAATGCTCACAAAAGTCCAAATCAATTTGTTTAAGATCTGGCAACAAATTTCTTTTGTGAAGTATCTATATTCCCTTCTCACTCATGTGTCCCAGCCTATGATGCCACAGTGTTGTATCCACTCTTGTAGAAACTAAAGAGATAGAAGAGTCAATATTACCAGTACATAAATACAATGTACCTACCTTCTCTCCTTTTTTCTATCACCAATGATCCTTTGATGACCTTCCATGTCTTATCTGTAAATATGGATGCACAACCTTCACTTGCCAACTTCCCTGTTGAAATTAGATTTTTCCTTAAATATGGAACATGTCTTACCTCTTTCAACAACCATTGGTTTCCATTGTGTTTCTTTATTTTCACTTTACAATTTTTCATGGTGCATCATCACCCAAATGAACCTGTCCAAAATCACCTTGAACATAATCTAGAAAATGTTTCCTATGGGGTGTGGCATGAAATGAAGCCCATGAATCTACTACCCAAGACTCATAAATATTATCTACAAAAAGAATCAAAGTATCTTGTAACACATCACCTGTTACATTTGCTTTCTGATTTCTCTCCTGTTGTCCATCTCTTTGTTTCTTTGGAGCTCTACAATCTTTCTTCAGATGTCATTTCTTCCCACAATTCCAACACTCTATCTTTCCAAGTCTAGATTTGGATCTGCCCTTCCTAGAATTCACGTGGCTCCCTGAGCCCTTTCCTCTGTCCTTTTGTCTTCCCCTATTCTCCATGTTCAACGCATTACTTGATGTCTCACTTGTGCTTTTCCATCGCATTTCCTCACTAAGGATAACACCAACAAAATCATCAAATTTTAAAGTATTTGAACCAGAGACAGAGTTACTTATAGCCATGACCAAGCCATTCCATCATTCTGGTAATGAGCACAATATTAGAAGAGCCCTAACCTCGTCATCAAAGTCCACTTTTACAGAACTTAGTTGATTAGTAACCGTATTAAATTCATTTAAATGATCTGCAACAGACCCACCTTCTGAAATCTTCATATTAAATAATCTCTTCATTAGAAATACCTTATTAGACATCGATGGTTTTTCATACAGTTTAGCCAATGCGTCCATCAAATACTTCATTGACTTTTCTTTTGAAATATTGAAAGCCACCGATGCTGCCAAGCTCAGCCATATCGTTCCTAGAGCCTTTCTGTCAATAATATCCCATTCTTTGTCCTTCATGGTCGTCGACTTCTTTTCTACTCCGCCCAATGGTAGGAATAGATCCTTTTGATATAAATAATATTCCATCTACATCTTCCATAACTGGTAGCTTTGGCTATTAAATTTCTTGACCCTAAACTTTTCATCTTCCAACATTGATCCCACTCGAACCAGGAACCCTCTTTTCCTACGAGTTACCTTTCGCTCTAATACCAGTTTTTAGAAAAACAGGACCGTGGAGAAATAAAATAAAACAAATGCGGAAACAAAACATAGAAGATACACAATACAAGAGAGACACAGATTTACGTGGTTCACCTAGTGTGGGCTACGCCCACCATAAAAATTGTCAAGTCCTTCCTTTATTATTATCTAGCAAATAAAGGGATACAACCTATAGAAAAACCCACTGTAACTTCCTCTTCTTTCTCTCACAATCTCGTCTCTCAGAATACAATACTTTCCATAATGCATAGCCACAATACATTTCCCTCATAACAAAGGGTTGCCTTCTAGGGAAAAACACCCTAACATAATTTCTACCATTAGATTTGCAACCTTATAATGAACAGTCCAGATTTACAATGAAATTACAATATACATTTACAAGGCAATGAAAGAGTGTACCCCCTCTACACTCCCCCGTGTGGAAGAGTGTACATACTTTTGGGGTGTAAATCTTCATGGGATATAAACATGGCTAAAAGCAAGGACCTCTAAATCAGGAACATAATCAGGCTCCACAACCAACACCTAACATATACTATGCCCCTATACATGAGGATTCCATTCTCTCTTAGCTCATAATCCTTAATTTTCAGCTGCAAATTACCTTGCTATAATATTTTTTTTATTTTCACATAATGTTGGTCTGATTTTGTAGTTTCCAAAATTATTCCCTTTAAATCATATTCGTACATGCGAATGGATATAACATGCATCTCATGCACCCTCTTATTGAGTGCATCAACCACCTTATTATCCTTACCTTTGACATGCTTTATATCAAAGTCATACTCATTGAGGAATTCTAGCCATCTGATTTGTATCGAATTCAAAGTTGGTTGTCCACACAAATATTTCAGACAATTATTCTATGTCCTCAACTCAAATATTTTGCCCATAAGATAATGCCTCCTCATATTTAAGGCATGAACTATGGATTCCAATTCTAAATCATGAGTGGCATAATGGCACTCATGTTATTTCAACTTTCTTGAATCATAGCATATCACATGCACATTTTTTCTAAGGACTCCCTCAAGCCCTTCCTTGTAAGCATCAATACACACAATGAAATATTCATTTAGATAAAAAATGTTCATGATTGGTGAACTTGTCAATATATTATTTGAATGATAAAATGTTTCTTTACATTCATAATTCCACTTGAGCTTCAGACCCTTATTTTGAAAGGAAGTGATTGGATGTACAATGTTTGAAAAACCTTCAATAAATATTATATAGTGTAATGTCCCTAATGTTGGTGAGTATAAATTTACAAAGTCAAAACATTTTGTTTTGTCATTGTTGAGTTTTTTGGTCATGACCATGTTAAAAGGTCCTAGGATTAGTGTCCCATGACAAAATTTTTGGGTTCATTCACCTATGAGTCAAGTTTAGGGTTTTGATTGGGTAATGTCTAAGGGAGCTAGAGTATCATTCCAAGTCATAGGTGAAATGGCCAGTTTTTTCCAAACTCAAGTCAGTTTGTCACATAGTCCTTTGTCGTCATTTGAAAGGGTGATTCTTAATTTATTACATTATTTATTTAAAGAGTCACGGGAACATTTTATCACATGTAATAAATGTTTCATAGGTTTCCTAATCTAAACTGTACATATAAAAGACATGAAACCAATTAGTTCAAATTCACTACAAAACCTCCTAGTTTTTCGCAATGACTAATTGCCATGTCAAATCACTTCAAAGATACCCTATCTCCATAATGGTTAGGAAATAATGGGATTAAGGTCATGGGAGTCATTGTTTTCCGTGTCAAATGGGTTTTTGTGGTAATGTGTTATTTCCTTTTTTAAAATCATCAAAGTTTTTGTTCGTTGTGAAACTGTAACGCACTGCGAAATTTTCTGGTTCGTTGTGAAACTGAGAGTTGCCACAAAACTACATGTTTATTGCGAAAGGTTAAATTTGATAGGTTTGTTGCAAAATTATAGATCCTTGCATGATCCTTGGATGCCATTGAATTTTTTCTTTCTTCTACATATATATCAGGTTCTTAATCCCTATCTTCCATAAAAATGTTTCTATCTTATTTGCTGCTAAATTGCAATTCGCTGCAAAATTTCTATCCAGATGTAGCAAAATCCCATGCTGCTAAAGCTCTATATCTCAAAAAAACCATGAAACATTAGGATTTCATTCACATTGTTTAATTCTTGATACCCCCTGCGCCCACCATCATCACATCACTCTCCACCAACAACCATGGAGCATAACAAGCAAAAGAACAAAATATACAAGGGGGGTGATATAGTGAGGTTTGAACCCGAGGGTCTGCATTTGATAGATTCAAATGCCATATTCATGGAATATTTTCAAGCATTTGGATGCCTCACCCTCTGTGAAAATATACAGGGATGTAACATGGAGGTATCTAAACAATTTTCCTTAAATTTTAATGGAGTCAAAACAAGGGTTGGATCACTGGAAATTCAGGTCACGGAGAAGACAATTGAAACAAAAACATAGATTCCCTTGCAAGGTGAGAGGTGGTTTAAGGGGATGAATCTGGATTCTTCATACTATAATTATTATTTCAATTCAAAATTTCATAACGAAATCTGGTCAAAAGGGGTGCCAAGGAGATATATGTTAGAACACCATAACCAATTGTTGAGAGCAATTTAGAGATATTTCACTTATGAGGGGTGATTCAACAAGGTGTATTTGTACAATATCATATTACTCATTAATTTTATAGGTAATAAAGCTCTAAATATCCCATATTATATTTGTATAATCTTGGGGAAAATGGATGACAAAGTACAAGAAAAATCTAAGCAAGTTGAGCCTAGTCTATTTCATTTTAGTCTTATCAAATTGTTAGTCTTTGAGGAGCTTAGGAAAACAAATAGGGAATGCAGTTTTTTTTTTTATACATCAGGATGTTGTGCAGAAACCAATATTTCCCCACCATAAAAGGGAAGCACCCCTTCCAAAAGTGTTAAAGTAGCTTCCAACAGTTTGAAAAGGTAAAAAAGGAAATGATAAGGAACAACAACCTATTGTGATTGAAACCTTTTGGACTACAACCAAAAATTCTTTCAGCAAAGGATCTAATAAAAAGGGTAAAGAGACACTTTAGGGTATAAATACAATTGTGAAAATTGAATAAACCCTTGACAGTAAGAGAGATAAGATGGAACGAAAAAAAATATTTTCACTCCTGAAACAACAAAAGTGGAAAAACCTAGGACACCCCTTACAGGGTTAGAAGAAAAGAAAATAATTCCTAAAGATGAGACATCTCCCTGTCATGAAGCCGAGGATGATGTGGAAGTCCAACCTCCACCAAGAAAAAAAGTGATGGTTAGTCCAAAAGTACTTGACAAAGAAAAACTTGGCATGCCTGTGACCATATCATCAACAAGGAAACAAGTTCATGATGAAGACATTAGACTTGAGAGATTGTTGAAATTCAATCTCCTTTTGAAGAAGATGACATGACAATTAAAATACCAATAAAACAATTAAAATAAGACCAGGTTTTAATTGTACAACTGAGGGAAGAAAACATGCAAATGAAAAGAAATATATCAGAACACTTGGACTTGTGTGAAGAAGCCTTGGAGAAAAACAAGAGCATGGTCAAGAGATATATTCCCTTACACAGAAAGTAAAAATATTGTATAAACATAATATGACATTGAAGGAAAATGATAGACTGAGGAAGGAACAAATTGCAAAAATGAATCTGGATTTGCTGGCCCAAGTTGCAATGGCATGATATGGAAATATTCAATAAATATATCATGTTTTTTTTTTTTGATGTCAGCTCAAAGTTTTGGGAATGTTAGATCAATGCTAGAGCAGTTTTGCAACACCATCAACCAGGAACAAAGATTTCCCAACAACTTTACCATTTTTTGTTGCAAAATTGCTGAAACAAAGATTTCACAACAATTTTCCTAGTTGTTGTGAAATCACACAGCCAAGTCATGTGGATTCATATTCAACTGCTACATATGCTGAGTTTTCCATGCTAACAACATAATCGAATGATGAACCATTTTTCCACTAAATATATGTAATAGAAATATATTAGGGTTGTATAATTTAGTCTAGAAATCAAACCCTAAATTATAGGAGTCCATGGAAAACTAGTTAGTAATCAGTTAAGTCATCAATTTAATCAGTTGTAACTCCTTTTTGGATGTGAAATCCTAACGATTTTGACTCCATAGAGTTAGAATCAAATGTAATTTTATATATTTTAATGAATAGGAATATAGAAGGGTTCGAGAGTTGAGTAATAAAAAGATTGTTGGTGCTGTAAATTTTTCTGATATTATTGAAAGGTTTTGCAGACAAAAATATTTGAGCCATCTCCTCATAGATTCTTGTGTTAAGCTATTGTAGTCACTTTTATTAGTGTATTATTTTCTTTCTTTGTTTATCATTAAATGTGTTCTTATTCATCTAAATGAGAGATCGTTGATGTACAATTCAATTCAATATGTTCTATATCTGCCTTGTTTTAGATATCCATTTTTCAGTCTGATAAGATGATGCAGGTTTTATCTTAGTTGGATGCTTTGTGTGTCTTTGAGTGTTTCATTTTCCATATGTCCATGCTTTAAATATTGTAATTCTAGAAATAGTTTATTTTCTGGCCTTTGATATTGATTTCTTTTCAAACAAGTTCTGAAAACTTGAAAATAATATCCCTTATGACTCCATGCCCAATGGTATTTACTCCAGCCCTACAATCACAACTTAAAAATACTATATCTATTTACATATCTTTCCAAAATGCATGAACTATAATTGAGTTATCATTAGAAAAAAGAATCATTGAGAGAGCTCTCTCTGGTTAGAAAGGCCAGTTTTTAGCCTAAAGTTGGTTTGTGGTTACCTCTGTAACTTTCCACCACAATGTTGGAAATTTATTGAGTGATAAAATTTTGGCATCGTTTTCAGGGAACGAAAGTGAAATCTTCCTTGGGAAAGAATGACTAATATTCAAGGTCTGATTCCTGAGGGTAAAAAGAGAGTCAGACACAAAGGTAGGCTATACAATTTTACCCTAGCGATTTCATTATCAAGATTAGTTGCAAAAAGGTGACCCCACTAGAAATATTGTCTCCCAAGAAGATTTATACAAGGAAAAATCCAGACCCAAATACTCTAGAAGCTACTTTTTAACTTGATAAGATTATTTAGAAAAGTTAGAAGAAATCATCTGAATCACACACCATCTTCATAGAAATAACCTTTTCCTTGCCAAAACATGAAGTAAGAAGTCTTGAAAATGTTCCTTTTTTGTCAAATTTGAGAAATCTCTTATCAGAATCAAGTCAGAATCTGATTTAAGTAGAACAATGTTTGATATTAAAAAGTTTAAGTATTTATTTCCTACTATTGTTTTCAGTTCCCCAAAGGATAGTTTCAGTTCCCCAAAGGCTTCAGTTCAGTTCCCCAAAGGCTTTAGTTTCAAGTCAAGTTTTAACTCCAAGATAGAGTCATATCAGAGTTATGGCTGCTATGTTTTCCCCTCTTGTTCTCCCTCCTCAATTACATGAATTACCCCAAAAATATTCTGAACTAATTAAAACATACAATGCAGAAGAAGGTATCACAACACAACAACATTTAGATAGATTTAATGATTTTTTTGATTTAGAGGAAGTTGACCATGAAGATGCTAAGATGAGACTGTTTGCATAAATTTTTGCTGGAGAAGTCAAAAATGGTTTGAGGGACTTGCAACAGGAAGTATTCCTGATTTTCCAGGTTTTGAAATAGTTTTTCTCAGAAAATGGGAGGATAAGAAAAATCCATTACAACTCTTGACACAATTTAACAGTTTAAAAATAGATCCTTCTGAGAAAATGCATGAATTTTCTATTAGGTTCATGAAGGTGTGCAATTCAATCCCAGACTAGGTTAAACCCGCTCTTGGAGCTGGTCAATTGCACTATGTCGATGCTTTTAGTAGTGATTTTGCTTTGTTGTTAAGAAAAAGGAGATTTGACACTTTAACTGATATGATAAATGATGTTATAAAGGTAGAAGTGAATTTAATGGAATCTAGAAAAATAAATAATAAAGTTGAAACTAAGAAAAATAAAGTTAAAGAAGAAAATTAGCCTTCAACCTCTAAATCTTTAGATGCAAAGTTAGATATGATGGTGAAAACTATGGATAAATTAGTGGAAAGGTTGACTTTGGATAATAGACCTGCTCCCAGAGAAAGACAAGAACCTCAAGTAAGAAATCTAAAATTCAGTAGACCTCCAGTTCCCCAAATGAAACAACAAGACCAAATAAATCAGGGAGACCAACAAATCATACCTCAATTTCAGGAAAATTATGCTGAAGATTTTGTTGAAGAATTGCAAGATCAAATCCATCTTTTTGATAAAGATGATTTTGAAATCTATCTGACTAAATAAGAACATGACATGTTTCAACAATAACAAGATAATTCCTTGATGGATTCAGAATAATATAGACAGGAGTATCAAAATGCTATTTTTGAATTTCAGAAACAATATAACCTCATAAACATAAATGTAGTAATTAATGCAAATAAATCTCAAGATGATCATTCCTATACCATTCAAAAGAAGAAATATCCTCCAAGGAAATACATGAAAAAGAAAAATAATCCAAAATATGATGCTCTAAAGAAAGCTCAAGATGCAAAGAAGGATGTTAACAATAAAGAGGTTGTTGTAGGAAATCTCCCTATGGACAAGTAGATTTCCTCTTGAGAGCTAGACTCTTAACTCTAAGACATAAGGTGCTTAACATGGACACTGACTTCCTTTTAGATCTAATCAAGTTGATGAACAAAAGAAGAGGAGGAAAGCATGTACCTTATGAACGTCGTTTGTCCCTGCAATGTCCAGGATGTGCTTTGATATTGAGCTCCTTGGTAGATCCTGCAAGACAAACAAAAGTACAAACAAATTCCTACTCTACTGAGATTAGCTAAAACATAGATCCATCTACTGTAGACAAAATTATATGGAACAAGTACAAGTTTGAAAGAAACAGGCCAAGCATTGATTATATTGATGAGAACAAAGTGTTACTTGCAGCCATGTATGTAGTGCAACATCTTCACCAAGCTCTCCTTGTCCAAACCCTTGCTTAAACAGTCCACACACAGAATGTTGATGTTCCAAATGACATATTCCTCATGAGATCATAAGTTAGATGCTTCACAATTCTTTCCATCTCCTTACGGTATGTTTCCTATGAGATCATAGGTTTCATATCTCCAATCTTTCTTTCTTCTTCTCCTCCATGGAAATCCCTCATTATATAGGATTTGGAGGTTTAACCACCATGGAGAGGATCTCTGATCAGATCCACTAAGAAAGGGATCTCTAAGATATTTAGGGAGAAAATATCTCTTAAGGATTTTGGGGAGGAAATATCTCTCAAGGATTTTGGGGAGGAAATATTTCAACCATCCATGAGATCCTCCACCTTCCCTAAAATATAGGAAACCAAATGTGAGGTGGATTCTCACACTTAATTACTTTCTTTTCATGAATATTAATAATAATTCACGTGCACTTGATTCTCACACTTGATCAATTCCTTTTCCATGAATATTAATAATAATTCACGTGTACTTGGTATTTTGGCCTTCATGTAATATATCCCTCCTCCACATTGACTAGGGATTGTGACATAGGTTATTCCATGGTGTCAAGGTGTATGAGACACTTATATGACACTTTACGACACTTAGGGCGAGGTACCTAGGTGTGAAAATTTCATGTGTAACAGAGGTAGAAAAATATCAGTCTACCTTTAATCTTGAAAGTGAAATTTCTAAGATAAAATTTTTGATACCTTTTAATGAACTTATAAAGAATACATAATATATAGGTCAGATTATGAAAATGTTAAAAATAGGAGAAACATCTGACACTCTAAATCTACATGATGACCATCCCACTTTCCTTTTTGGTCCTTGGGTTGAAGCAGACTAGGATAATGACAGTGAAGTACCTCCTTTTTATATAATTCTCAATTTTCATGATATGACCCTACATAATGCCATGTTAGATTCATGGGCATCACACAATTTGATGCCAAATGTGGTTATGGAAAATCTTGGGTTGGACATCACAAGGCTGTTGGATTACTGAGAGGGGGGGTGAATCAGTAATAACGTAATTATAATCCTTTTTCTTCAAATGTTAAATCAATGTAGAATTATTATCCAAAAGTGAGTAGTAATAAATAAACAATCACACACATGAACAGTACACCAGT
>ML795346.1:22313-35326 GCA_009831015.1 Picea engelmannii
CACTGAATAAGATCCGCATCGTAATCCTATTTTGACGTGCAAAACTGAGTCTCCATCATTACCCACTTTCATCAGCGCATGATTTGGATTTGCATGACGTGGGATGATCGTATCATCATTTGCTTTTAGAAACGTGGATAACACGCACGTGATTCCCACTTTCTCCAGCCAATGGCCCGTGGAAAATGCCCCTTAGTTGTTGATACTTACCGCTTTCACCAGTGCATGATCCTGTGGAAAACCCCCTTTAGCTGTTGAAAGTCTTCACTTTCATCAGCACACGATCCCGTAAGAACTGCTCCGTAGCTGTGGAAAGTCTTCACTTTCACCAGCACACAACCCGCGATAATGCTTCTTTGGATATTTTAAAATTCAACACTTTAACCAACACACATACCTATGGGAGACGCTCCTTAGCTGTTGAAAGTCACCGCTTTCACCAGCTAACACTCATCTTTTGGACACACGTTAGCTGTTGAAAGCAAATTATGAAAATTTTGAAAAGAAGACTTTTATGGGTCATCTTAATTTCTAAGACAAAAACCAAAACCTAAGTTTTGCAGCTAGAAAAACTCAAAAATAATTTGAGAAAGCTACCAATAGCCATGCTATCCACCACAAAATGCGACCATAGGGATGGGTTCATATTGGGAGCTAACAATACCAATCTTCCATCCATTAATATACATCAATTACACCAAAGATTTATTCTCCTTTTGAGTGTGTCATATAACCACTACTAGTCTTGTATGTGATCATCATTTGGCTTCATCAAGAATCCCAAGTATTTGAAACAATCCTTAATTGGGAAAATGACTAAAAAAGGAATTTGAGGATCATAATGTGAATGGCTTGGGACACACACACACATATGCATATCATGAAAATGAAACCCTTAAAATGCTCACACAAACAAGTAAATAAAGGGAGTTTGTTGGAAAAGGTCATCCTACTCATGAGAAACACCTTTAGTAATTCCTACCATGATTCATGAACCAACAAAAAGTGCTCTCTTGAAGAAAGAGCAAAAGCATAAATTAGTTTCAGGTTTGATCTCAGCTAAATTTAAAATCATGTAATTGTTGTGTGTAAATTGACATCAACGTCACTACCATTTGTAACTCTCATTGCATAAGTCTGATTAGGTTGCAGTAAAATCCTCATGAATCTTTTCACCCATAGATATATAGGCAATAAATTGCAGTACAATATAGTTAATATCCTACATTATCAAACAACTCTCCAATTTGAGTTAATGAGTTCTCGTTTGGAGATCCAACTTGAAGTTCCATCAAACAAACTCCCTTCGTAACATACAACATATAACACAATTTTTTTGCCTAAACTTACATTGAAGCTTGTTTCAAGAATGTTGAATTAGTGAGTCTCAATTCAGATCAAACTCGAGTTTTCCCACTTGCATCAGTAGCACACTCTCAAAAGGATGCAGACTTACTTCTTACTTTTTTTCTTCCTCTTTGTGTTTTATCTCTTCAATGGAGCCCAAATTAAGAGTTTCATATGTTGTTTAAAATTTGTGATACAAACTGACCCTGTTTGTTGTCCCTTAGACTAATTCCTTTGAACTGGGCTTGTTGTTCGTCAAGTTGTTCCTGACCAAGGAATAGTGCCAAGGAAACATATGGAAGATTTGAAAACATTCCCACTTTTGGCTAATCTAAAATAATTCAGTAGCCAGAGGGGGTATCCATCATTGATGGAATGTAATTTAAAAGGTGGTGCATTTTCTATTAAATCAAAGATTACTTTGAAGATTTATAATAATGCAACACACAATCATTTATGTTTCAAAAGGTCATCTTTATACTATTTTGAAATACATCAAGTGATTAAATAGAAGAAACGGAAAAATTCTTTGTGTCAGATACCTAATCCTTAGGGATTGACGTACTCTATAAATAATTGTAAATATTATTTAGGAGAAATATGAAGAGTCGTAGGTGAATAGGAAGAGTCATTCAAACCTTTTGGAAGATAAAACCAAAGGTCACCTCCTTTGTATATATGCATGTTAATGAAATATCCATCTCGTGGAGTTCCTCAATCCTCTATCCATACTTATCCTAACAATGGTATCACAGCCAGTTTTAACTCCATGATTGCGTGCATAAATGCCTTTGCAAGTATGTATTCCTTCTCTTTGCTTGGAAATGTGTTCCATCTCCTGCCTCATCTCTAAATAGCATGTCATTGTTCCCTTCCATTTCATATTCTCTATAAATTAAACAATCATTGCATATTCGCTAAGAAGTCGACCATTGTGCTAATATACACATCTATGTGATCTCTACGTACTCCAGATCTATTGTTCCTTATAGAATCATTTTTGTCTCTCTAATTATTATCCTCATAGAATTGAATTCTAGCGTTTGTTTATAGGTTCCCATTAGGGTTTGCACACTTTCTCCCATCAATTCTCCCTTTGCGCTCGTCTCATGTTCTACCTCACGAGCGATTGTTCCTCGTCCCTAATTT
The DNA here is from genome assembly GCA_009831015.1 of Picea engelmannii. Lineage (NCBI taxonomy): Eukaryota > Viridiplantae > Streptophyta > Pinopsida > Pinales > Pinaceae > Picea > Picea engelmannii. Next base: position 24,810 of record ML795346.1, read on the forward strand.
GGCCATTTCTTGCTCCTAGATCAACACCTAAATCTCAACTCCTCTCGATTGCTTACACTCCCCCATCTCCTCTCATCCTCCCAACTCCTCTCTCTCTCTCTCTCTGAATATCTTTAGATTTAGTACATATACCTACAAGAGTAATTGTCAAGATTTCGGTAGTTGAATCCTCAGAGACATTTAAAATATGCCTCACCATCATAGGAACAACTGGCATATGTTGAAAAATCATTTCTAGCCTTGGCTCCATCTTGCATAGGAGCGCCACTGTTGCCAACGCTCAACCGATGTTGGGCTTATTGATATTCAACGGGGCTTTGATCAATGCCTTGACCGCTTCAACACTAGAAGTAGGTTTTCAAAACTAAATTGTCTCACTTCCTTCATAGACCTAAATAGATTCATGCCACATAGATACATACCTATTATATGCACACATGTAGATAGCCACATGTCACATTTATACAAAAATATGAGGCGTCAAACAATAAGCAATATTTATCATATTCAATCTAACTATGACTTAGCATACAAAGAAAAAAGGTTGAAAGGATAGAGAGTTTATTCACTCAACAAACTTCAAAATAAAAGGATCATTGGATTTAATGTTGATAAAAGCATAAAGAAATTTACCAAAGAGATACAAAATTTCAGATATGCTTGTATTGTGTGAGTGAGTATATATTAATTTTGTGAATGTCTAACTGGACATTTTTTCCTCGGCTTGAAGAATTGTAGTCCCATTGTGCATCATTTTCTACTTTGGAATCCCTGACTTCTTAGATAGCTTTAGGGTTTTTTTGGAAGAAGCATTCTCTCATCTCCATTGTTTGCGTGGTGTTGACCAGAAAATAAAATTACCCATAATGGTCCAGAAAGATCAAACAGACTTTGATTTTTAATGACTTCTGGGATGACCAGAAAATAAAATTACCCATAATGGTCCAGAAATATATGACATATCGTGATTTTTAATAACTTGTGGGATAGTAGACAAGAAGAGAATGACAGTATACCGACCATACCTACAATAGATAAGGAACTTGCCATATGAAACAAAGACAAGAAATCATATGTTGTGATTGATGTGACAGTAAGTGAAGAGGTGAGTCGCTATGTTATTTCCATTAAAGACTCCTACGGTGCATTAAATAAATTGAAGGATATGTATGATTCACACTCATAATTGGAACTCATACAATTGTTGGCGAAGTTCTTCAATCTAGAGTTGAAGGATGGTGATCTCATGGATTTAGCTTCAAATCCATCATGCACGACGTCGATGCCACTGGAGTGAAGATAGGAATTCCTCTCACAACCTTCATTAAGGCCCTCTACCCAACATAATCTCACCACCTTGAATCCCTACAAGCTAGTGGCCAAATGAAGTCCATCACATTTGACACTTTGGTGGAGAAAGTTGTAGAACATGAGAAATCCTTTAGAAAGAAATCACCTCAACCCACTAGAGAGACTGTGTGCCTTGCTAAGAAAGGGAAGAATCAATCACATTATTCTTTTAGAGGAGAAGGTAGTAAAAGAAGATGTGGAAGAAAGAATTTCAGAGGCAGAGGGGGTAGGCAAAACCATGGAGAGAGATTTGATATTCATTGTGTTCGTTGTGTAAAGAATGGGTCACATGAAGCAAAGACATGCAAAATCCCATGGGAGAAGATCAAATAAAAGTGGGATCAGAAAGAAGACAAAGGTAAAGCATCAGACATGACGAAAGGTAAAGCACCTAAATCTGCTCATTATATTGTTTCCCATTGCAATATTGGAGTAACACAAGGTTTATTTAACACTTCATTTGCTTCTTGGGGAGAGGAATGGATACTTGACACATGTGCAACATGTTGCATGACCTTCCAAAGAGACTTATTTGAAGATTCCAATGACAATGTAGATGTAATAATCTGTTTTGTAGACAAATCAAGTCTCAAACCTTCAAGAATTGGCACCGTCAGACTTAAATTGCCTGGACTCTCAGATTTTCTTTTGCATTATGTTGAGCACACACTTATACTGAGAAGGGGGGTGAACCCGTATAAGAATTATTTTACTCTTTCAAACATTCATCAACCATAAGAAAACAATCACATATGAGATATATTAAATGCAGAACATGGAACACAAGATTTACATGGAAACCCTTTCGGGATAAAACAAAAAAAACTTCTCTTTATAGTTCTTTATGGCACCAACCTACTGTTAAAAATATTTGTAGGCACTGTTATCCCCTGCTTTTAGGGATAACTAGGAGATCATGTCTCGAGGCCCACAGGTCCTAGACATGGAGTATCGAGAGCAGGATTGACTTTAGCATGGCCCCGGAGGGCCCACCTTTTCTTTCTTCCAACATCTTTGTCTTGTCAGCAACAACAACATCCATCACCATCGGCTTGGTCCTATGTCAGAGATGGGTCTTTCTCCATGAGGAATTTAGTCCAGGTATCATGGTATGTGTCACTTTAATCATCAAAACCATTGAATGTATGCATCTGATTCCTTTATTTCTAACAACTGCTTGGATCTTACACTTGCCCACTTGACCATGTTTGGGGGGATTAACAGGATGCCCTAGAAAGCCTGTGTCTGTAGGTTTTGGTTAGCCACTGGGGAAGATTTCTGAAAATCCATCGTCCGCTCCCATCATAGCGCCACTGTTTCATCTTGTTTCCCCACTCACTTATCCCATTCCACTTGTCCGGACATTGGGTTGACCTATTTTCAGGACCGCACCTTATCTCGTGGGAAGAAGGGGATAAAGGCCCAGAAGGTAAAAACAAGTTGGTAAAAGATAAAAGCCTAAAAATAAAACCTCGAGATGCTTCACCCAGGGATCCCTGAGAAAGCAATAAAATTCTTCTCAACAAGAAATAAGAGAGACCCGAAAAATAATAAAACAAGACCTAATTAGAGGATAGGGGGTCTCATCATGAGCCAACCTATTAGGTCCATGGGTACCTAGAAGTATGGCATTTCCACTAGTTCTTTACCACGCCAGGGAAGTGACTCTTGGTTGCATGGCCAAGGGAAAGGGGGTCTCATCACGAGCCAACCTTCTCATCCCTATGAAAGTACTTGTGGGTAACGCTGTCACCACTGGTCACCATGCCAGGGCAGTGTCCCCTGATTAGCTCTTGAACAAAAAAGGGAAAAGCAATAAAAGATAAAAGAATAAAAAAGAATAAAAGGCAATAATGGGCTTGGAAAGAATGCATCCAGGATAGGTACAACTCACCTTCTACAAAGGCACCCACAGGTAAAGTTTTCTACATCCTCTGCCCTCATTTTCACCCACTTCCTTGGACATCCCTTGACCATATCACCCACTTACATGGCTTGGATGAGGTCTCTTCCAGTAACTTTCCTTTTACAGTGGACACTAGCCCAATAGGATGCCTTGTCTTTTTTCTCCAGACTTGTATTGTAGGCTTGTGTAACGTCTTTGAGCTGTTAACTGATGTATTAGGAATTTTATGCACATGTTTAATAATATTGATGATGAGATGTGATTGACATTGTTATGATCCCTGTGACTGATGAGCCCATGGAGGGCGTAGCTTTTGATGTGGATTTCTCTTAATGGAAGGTGTTACAACTAGGGTTTGCAATGCTTTTTCTTGGTGATGTGTAAGTATTTTTCTGCAAAACTTCTTGAATGAATGATTGTAGTTTCATTTCTTGTATATGTTTATAATTTTTCTAAACAAAACCCTAGGTGACAAGCATAAAGGTAGGTCCTTGTCTCATGTTCCCATTGAGAGAATTTTCAGCCATTGATTAAAGAAGGAGGGAGCCTAGACGTTGCTACACTATCATTTCTCTCTTCACCTTTTGCTAGCCGTACCTTTCATAAGCTGAGAAGAAGGAGACACCTTAAGCCTAGGTTTTCTACCCTTTGGGATGATTTTTCTAGGGTTTGCTGATAGAGCCTTGCTGTAGCAACACTCCACTTCATCAAACTTTCTAGTCTTGGTTGTATGCTTCATCTTCAACTAGCTGTGATTGCCACCGAGTTAAGGAAGGAGGAGAGAGCACTGAGGCCTAGTTCTCCTACACCAAGGTGAGCCTCTCTCCCCTAGGGTTTTGACTTTGAGGCCTTGCTTCAACAACACCTCAAAGATTATCCCTCTAGTCCTTAGCTATTTTTACCTTTGCCTCCTTTAGCTCTTGCGTCCTTCACTATTTTACTCCATTAACCCTAAGGCACTGATCTAAAAGACACCTTGCTTTGAAGTGAACCTGATCACAACAACTTTAAAAATCTTGAATCAAACCCTAACTACTAACCCTAGCTTAGGAACTAACCTTCTTAACCTATTGCTGTCGTCATCCTTAGCTATTATATTATTGGCGCAACTAAATGTTTTCCTTATAAGCAATTGAATGATGATTAAAGGCATGAATTAAATGAAGTATTGATTTGTTGCATTGAATGCCACATTGTTCCAACATTTATTGAAGAAGTGATATAATTTTCATTGCTATTTTATAAACATTGACTTCGTCAACATTTATTGCCAAATTTCTTATATGTTTATCATATAGTCATTGATTTATATGAAGTACTAACCCACTGAGCTAGCTTGCATACATCAGTTTGTTGTTGCTTTGTCTCAGGCAAATATATCTCTTTGGGGGTTTTTCTTTATTATTGGCCTTTGGCTGGACTATCTGCATGATGGTGACTTGTGAGGGGGGAATAACTACTTTATCCTGTAATCCTTTGCCTTCTCAAAACCCCAGGTCACCGGGGATGTCTCCCCTGGGCCTTACCTCCCTAAAGAGAAAGAACCATCCCATTGTGGTGACATTAGGTGTGATTGGTTCCTGTTACACCAGTTTGATTGTCAAACCTCAAGCCTTTTATCCTTGCTACAAACTGTGCAATAACATTTTGGCACTGTTGCCGGGGAACACTCAGTCAAACCTTCCTCAAATGACACTTTTCGGTAAGCCTTGCCTCTAGAAGCCTTACCTTACAAGCTTACCTGGAGACTCCACTAGGGTGTTTTCCCTTTTTCTTTGATAGTTTCAAGTAAACTATCTGGCGACTCCACAAACCACAAAGAGGTTCAATAATCCTCCTTTATCTTTCAGAAGGAAGCCTCCCAAGAACTCTCCCATTGTAAAATCACTTTTCGGAAAGAGCCTTCCTTTGAAAACCATGTCTAGTTCTCATACCACTACAACGAAACCAACTAACAATCAAAGACAATGGTCATCTAGTCTTTTCAAACTGCTAGACATGTCAGCCATACCAGGCTATCCTAGGCAAATGCCACCCAAGTATGAAAAGTGGTTGCCTAAATTTACCGGTATCGATGCAATCAGTGTCGAAGAGCACATCATCAACTTTTGGGCATTTTTTCAGCTTCATCCCATTAGAAATGATGCTAAATACTTAGTCATGAATTTGTTCTCCGCTACCCTCTATGATGCATCAAGGTGTTGGTACTTGAGCCTTCTCAATGGTAGCATTAAAACCATGGATATACTAGAAGAAGCTTTTCTCAAAAGGTGGAGTATCAAAGAAGACCCTAACATGCTTCTTACCCGACTAAATACCCCTTGGAAACATGAAAATGAGTCTATTCGAGAGTTCCATACTAGGTTTGAGACCTTGATGCAAAAGATCCCTGCGAGCCATCATCTGAAAGATGGTTACCTTGTCCATATCTACACCAAGTCATTCAATGGCCAATTATGGCATCTTCTCAGGGACAAAACCCCCCAATAAACTCAATAAGACCAAGAGCTCGCTACTAGAATTGAGGGCAACCTCCTTTCATCCAAGATTGAGCCTTTCACAAATCCAAGGGGCAACGTGGACACCAAACCAAAGATAGTCCACAATACCGAACCTACCTCAGACCCGTGTTCCAGTATTGCAAAATTACAAGTTTCAATGGATAGTATCATAAAGAATCAGGAACTAATGATGAGTAGGATCATCAACTTAGAAAGATCCCAAAGCCAAACACCCAGGGTCCCGGACAAAGGGAAATTTCAAAAGGGGAACAAATTTTATAAACCAAAGAATGAGCAAGAAGTTCCAAACACCTTAGCCCCTGCAAACGTTGTCGATGAAAACCCTCGGTGCCTAGAATGCAGTGAAGCACATTGGGAGCATGAATGTCCTTACAATGATAATGGCCATCAACAAGTGAACAATATAAGCCATCTGATGGAAGGCCCTTAGATAAATATCACGGCTGAAGAACATCAAGAGGCCATGAAAGAAGCAGCCAGGTCAACCAAAATGGAGGTAATAAACAACCTAGACCAAGAATCAAGAGAAAAGCTAAAGAAACAAGAGTTCCAAGTATATAGGAGAAAAAAGATGAACCAACCTGCCACTGACCAAACAAAACCCCTATTAGACGTACTTCTCCCCAAGACGTCCAAGAATGAAGGGGCTAACTTAAACTTTGACTTTGAGGGGGCACTATCCAATATGCATGTAACTATCCCCCTGAAGGAAGTCATTAAGGTCCCATCGATCAAAAAACGTTTTGACAATTTCTTTCAAGAATTGGATGGACCCATGGACCCTCCTATCACGTTTCAAGCCGATCACTTCAGGGTCCAATACGGTGAAAATTCTCCCTTCTTCATGGCCTTAATAATGAACAACAAGAGCCTCAACAACTACATGTTGGATACAAGGGTAGGTGCCAACATAACGTCCTTTAAAGTCATGCAACAATTAGGGTTGAAAGTTAGACACCCTTACAAGAATGTGTGTAGTTTCGAAGCTAAAGCCATACCCACACATGGAGTAGTTGAGAATGTGGAAGTTTGCCTTAAAGAGTACCCTGAGAAAGTAATCCACATTGACATCGTGATAGTAGACGTCCCAGATGTGTGGGGAATGTTGTTGTCTAGGAAATTTGCCTCGATGTTGGGTGGCACCCTTGAGATGGACCTCTCCTTTATAGAATTACCTATGAAAGATGGAATAATAGGCCGTCTCCTAAATGAGCCAATAACCAAAACCCATGTGCAAGAAACTAATCACCACGTCAAAAATGACAAGGCACATGATGAGATTATACAAACTCTTCAAAAGTATTCTCTAGAAGATATTCCTTTCGCAACAGAAGAAGACTTTGATCAGATTAAATGGTCCAAAAAGGAAGAGTACCAACAACTCCTAGATGAATTCAAAGACAAAGAAACTGGGATTGTGAAAATACTAAAAAGACCAAAAGACGATGTGTAGATTCATCCGTCCCAGCAAGAAGTATTTACAGCAGAAGCCCACCCTCCTCCCTCTGCACAATACACTAGGGTCATCCAAGGGACAATCAAATACAAGATCAGGAAGTACAAGGAAGTATATGTAGTGTGGATGTGGGATACCCAGAAGGGAGAGCCAACTAATGTCAAAGGAAGCACTTAGTCATGGATCAAACATTTCAAAGTTGGAAGAGAATCAATTGATGACTCCTACTATTTGTCCACTTTGAAAGGAAGAATGCACCCATTACCGATCAACGAGCACCTCCTCAAACCCCACCAAGGTGGGGGAACCTGACTCCATAGGTAAGTGGAGGTAAGTAGGCATTTTTCATTCATGTATGATACAATTTGAAATGCATGTTAGTTTGCTTTCACATTTACACTATTGATTGTTTTATTCCAGTATATATATATCTATGCTGGGGTGGCATTACCACCCCAATTTTGTTATTGATGTTTCTATTGAGATTGAGCAAGTCAACAGGTTATGCTAGAGATGTTGAGGTTCTCATGCGCTCTACGGTGAGCACATGTCCCCGAGTTGGAGCCAGTTGTTATCCCTCTCTTTTAGGGATAATTAGGAGATCATGTCTCGAGGCCCACAGGTCCTAGACATGGAGTACCAAGAGCAGGATTGACTTTAGCATGGCCCTGGAGGGCCCACATTTTCTTTCTTCTAGCATCTTTGTCTTGTCAATAGTAGCAACATCCATCACCATCGGCTTGGTCCTGTGTCAGAGATGGTTCTTGCTCCATGAGGTAATTAGTCCAGGTATCATGGTATGTGTCACTTTGATAATCAAAACCATTGAATGTATGCATCTAATTCCTTTTATTTCTAACAACTGCTTGGATCTTACACTTGCCCACTTGACCATGTTTGGGGGGATTGACAGGATGCTCTAGCAAGCCCGTGTTTGTAGGTTTTGGTTAGCCACTGGGGGGGATTTTTGAAAATCCATCGTCTACTCCCATCATAGTGCCACTGTTTCATCTTGTTTCCCCGCTCACTTATCCCATTACACTTGTTCGGGCACTGGGTTGACCTATTTTCAGGACTGCACCTTATCTCGTGGGAAGAAGGGGATAAAGGCCCAGAAGGTAAAAGCAAGATGGTAAAAGATAAAAGCCTAAAAATAAAACCTCGAGATGCTTCGCCCAGGGATCCCTGAGAAAGTAATAAAAGGATTCTCAACAAAAAACAAGAGGGACCCAAAAAATAATAAAACAAGACCTAACCAGAGGTCAGGGGGTCTCATCATGAGCCAACCTATTAGGTCCATGGGTACCTAGCAGTATGAAATTGCCACTAGCTGGTTACCACGCCAAGGCAGTGACTCTTGGTTGCATGGCCAAGGGAAAGGGGGTCTCATCACAAGCCAAACTTCTCATCCCTGTGAAAGTACTTGTGGGTAATGTTGTCACCATTGGTCACCATGCCAGGGAAGTGTCCCCTGATTAGCTCTTGAAGAAAAAAGGGAAAAGCAATAAAAGATAAAAGAATAAAAAGGAATAAAAGGCAAGAATGGGCTTGGAAAGAATGCATCCAAGACATGTACAACTCACCTTCTACAAAGACACCCACAGGTAAATTTTTCTGCATCCTCTGCCCTCATTTGCACCCACCTGCTTGGACATCCCTTGACCATATCACTCACTTACATGGCTTGGATGAGGTCTCTTCCAGGAACTTTCCTTTTCCAATGGACACTAGCCCAATAGGACGCCTTGTCTTTTTTCTCCAGACTTGTATTGTAGGCTTGTGTAACGTCTTTGAGATGTTAACTAATGTATTAGGGATTTTATGCACATGTTTAATAATACTGATGATGAAATGTGATTGACATTTTTGTGATCCCTATGACTGATGAGCCCATGGAGGGCATAGCTTTTTATGTGCAGGACCATGCCCGATGGACATGTGCCATTTGGATTGGTACACATGGGGAGATGATCAGTTCGGACCTCCATGGGGCAGAAGGGCCCACCAAGTGGATGCTGAGACCCCATCAGGGGGGAGAGACAGGACATGGATGGATAAGGGGCTTTGCACCAGAGAAGAAGAGGAGGTTCCACTAGAGGCACTTTGGCAGAGCTTGACCTAGGGGGATTGACCTTCTTTCAGTGGAACGGTTGCCTTGGAAGGCCTGGGACATCACCCATGATGACTAGGATGTCATCCAACCTATTGGACGTCTTGGGCGGAAGACTGGGCAGTATTGGCACGTGTGGCATGATGGAGGAGCCCAAGGAGGGCTAACGTTTTGCTCCAGGATGCTACATTTTCCCTAAAAGGGGCTAACGTCTCCTTTGGAGGGGATTAATGTCTCTTTTTAGCTTGATTAGGGTTTTGATTTAACAATTTAATGTAAAACAATATGATTTTAGTATTTTGGCCTTGTCATCCTTTTACATGACCTAAAATGTAAGTTCAGGTCATGATACTGTATAAATGAAGGATTTTTACCTTCATTTTTTCAGAACAACTCACTCACTCCTTAAGGAGGTCTGGAATTTACACCCTCTCTTGGGTTATTGGATGATTTAGTGATGCACACTTGTTGAAGGAGTATTTTATTGGCATAATTTGGCATTTCTCATAATGGAAGGTGTTACAACTAGGGTTTGCAATGCTTTTTCTTGGTGATATGTAAGTATTTTTCTGCAAAACTTCTTGAATGAATGGTTGTAGTTTCATTTCTTGCATATGTTTATAATTTTGCTAAACAAAACCCTTGTTAAGAACCAAACATCAATATAGCATAGAAGAACCTCAGGAAAAGTACTCAACGCCTTGAAAAAGAGATAATTTTAGATAATAAGCCTCTTCAAGGGGGCAACCTCCTTTTACCCCACTTAAATGTTCAAGTACAAGATGATTCAAAATTAAAATGTCTCCTTGGTATATATAGAAGACTAGGAGGTATAATTAAAACTAATGGCCTAAAGCCGACATAAATAAAATAACATTACTAATATAATATGCCCCAATTAAGGGGTAATGAGCCAATATTAGGGCTTAACATGCCCCTCCCCTTGAGACAAGTGTTGTTCGCAACGCTTGAGTAACTCTGGATGCTTCTGTATAAAAGTCTCATCTTCCCAAGTGGAATCTTCAGCCGATAGTTTCCTCCATTTAATGAGATACTCTGAAATGGATCTATTCCTCAGCTAGCGAATTCTTGTGTTAGTGATGGCTTCAGGCTCCAATATGATTTTTCCTTCCTCGTCAAGTTCTGGCAATATAGTTTGAACTGGGATCTTGT
>ML795346.1:39124-55026 GCA_009831015.1 Picea engelmannii
TGATTGTTTTACCTGGAACACCTTCTTGAGACTAGTCAATAGGACTAGTCAGATACCCTATCTTACACAAGGTGTATCTACAAATTTAAGATGACCCAGAAGCTGAAATTTTTACCACAGATACCTTACTAATTTATGTAAATTTCCTCCAGAGTTCAGGGTCTGAAACGTTACAGAAATTTTTTATAGCGAAAATTCCACAATGACTCATTTCAAGATGATTCCAGAACCCTATCTTGTACAAGTTGTATCTCCGAAATTATAAGGCCTCGGGAGCTTAATTTTGAACCCAATGTACCTTGATCTGTCTACTAAATATCCTCCAAGCCGTTCCTTCTGAAATTTTGTAAAAACAAGTTATAGCGAAAATGCCACGGTGTCTCAGATGTAGCAGCGAAACCCCAAGACCTTGAACTCTGATACCATATGTTAAGAACCAAACATCAATATAGCATAGAAGAACCTCAGGAAAAGTACTCAACGCCTTTAAAAAGAGATAATTTCATATAATAAGCCTCTTCGAGGGGGCAACCTCCTTTTACCCCACTTAAATGTTCCAGTACAAGATGATTCAAAATGAAAATGTCTCCTGGGTATATATAGGAGACTAGGAGGTATAATTACAACTAATGGCCTAAAGCCGACATAAATAAAATAACATTACTAATATAATATGCCCCAATTAAGGGGTAATGAGCCAATATTAGGGCTTAACAACCCTAGGTGACAAGCACACAAGTAGGTCCTTGTCTCATGTCCCCATTGAGAGAATTTTCAGCCATTGATTGAAGAAAGAGAGAGCCTAGCCATTGCTACACTCTCATTTCTCTCTTCACCTTTTGCTAGTCGTACCTTTCATAACCTGAGAAGAAGGAGACACCTTAAGCCTAGGTTTTCTACACTTTGGGCGATTTTTCTAGGGTTTGCTGATAGAGCCTTGCTGTAGCAACACTCTGCTTCATCAAACTTTCTAGTCTTGGTTTTATGCTTCATCTTCAGCTAGTTGTGATTGCCACTGAGTTAAGGAAGGAGGAGAGAGAATCGAGGCCTAGTTCTCCTACACCAAGGTGAGCCTCTCTCCCCTAGGGTTTTGACTTTGAGGCCTTGCTTCAACAACACCTCAAAGCTTCTCCCTCTAGTCCTTAGCCGTTTTTACCTTTGCCTCCTTTAGCTCTTGCTTCCTTCACTATTTGACTCCATTAACCCTAAGGCACTGATCTAAAAGACACATTGCTTTGAAGTGAACCTGATCACAACAACTTTAAAAATCTTGAATCAAACCCTAACTACTAACCCTAGCTTAGGAACTAAGCTAATTAACCTATTGTTGTCGTCATCCTTAGCTATTATATCATTGGTTCAACTAAACGTTTTCCTTATAAGCAATTGAATGATGATTAAAGGCATGAATTAAATGAAGTATTGATTTGTTGCATTGAATGCCACATTGTTCCAACATTTATTAAAGAAGTGATATAATTTTCATTGCTATTTTATAAACATTGACTTCGTCAACATTTATTGCCAAATTGATTATATGTTTCTCACATAGTCATTTATTTATATGAAGTACTAACCCACTGAGCTAGCTTGCATATATCAGTTTGTTGTTGCTTTGTGTTAGGCATGTATATCTTTTTGGGGGTTTTACTTTATTCTTGTCCTTTGGCTGGACTATCTGCACGATGGTGACTTGTGAGGGGGGACTAACTACTTTATCCTGTAATCCTTTGCCTTCTCAAAACCCCAGGTCATCGGGGACATCTCCCTTGGGCCTTACCTCCCTAAAGAGAAAAAACCATCCCATTGGGGTGACATTGGGTGGGTTTGGTTCATGTTACGCCAGCTTGACCTTCAAACCTCAAGCCTTTTACCCTTGCTACAAACTGTGTGATAACAGGCACCAACCTACTAGAGACACCAATCCCCACTGATACAAGTCTTGGTAGGCACCAACCTACTAGAGACACCAATCCCCATTGGTACAAGTCCTGGTAGGCACCAACCTACTCTTATAAATCTTCGTAGGCACCAACCTACTCTTATAAATCTTCGTAGGCACCAATCTACTGGAGACGCCAATCCCCACCGCTAAGTACTAACTTAGCAAGAGACACCAATCCCTTAAAAATCTTTGTAGACACCAATATATTGGAGAGACCCATCTCCACCACTAATCAAGGTGGATATTAGTGGCCACCCACATATTCCACTTAATCAAAACACAGTTTTTCGGGTCCCAAACTTTTGGGGCCATTTTGAGGCCGTAAACGACGTTTTTTTTATAAGTACTCCTCGACTAGAACTTTCTGATGAGGTATCAAGCACCCCAAACAGAGATCGTATGAAAAATTTATGCCCTGTGAAAGTTGATGTATCAACTACCCCCATCGGGGCCCACAAACCTTTTGGCATTTCATCTTTTGGGGTTAGGGTTTTGGATGTTTATGGTTTTCTCATTTATGATTTATGTTAAAAAGGCCTTTGGAGCCTCATTGTAAACATACTCATGTAGTTGTCACATCTATTCTCATAGATAAGCTACCACCATTCTAGCAAGTTCATTCACTCTATATTTTTACAGTTTCTGTACATTTCTCTCATTAATAGAAATTGTGTATAATTGTATCTATGTGTTTCTTACAATATCTCTGCGTATTTTCTTGTTATATCCCTGCCTTCATTTCATTCTCAAAATAATTTGGATCAACTACTAAGCACCAATTTATCAAGAGATGCCAATCTCTTACAGATCTTCGTAGACACCAATCTACTAGAGATACCAATCCCCACCGCTAAGCACCAACTTAACAAGAGACACCAATCTCTGAGTTGCACCAACCTTCACCGAGTTTGCTTTCTATTTCTACCTTCACCAGGTCTACTCTTTGTTTCTACCTTTACCAGGTCTACTCATTTCTCATGCCTTCACTAGGTTTGCTCACTACTTCTGCCTTTGTTAGGTCTAACCAAAATTTGAATTTCCAAATGGAAACTTTCCCAAAGCTTGTTGTTTTGGGCCTCTTCCCAAGAATGAACTTGTACATCATGCCACGTATCCAATTTTGTAAATTTGATTTTGAAATTTTTACCCGAGGTACTTCTATATATCTCCTCTATTATATGAAATTTTCACATTCTAAAGGGTCCCAGAAAATAAGTTATAGTGAGAATGTCAAACTGACTTGTTTGAAATTGATCTCGGGACCATTCAAAAACCCTAACTTCCACAAAGAATATCTCAAAAAGTATAGAGAACCAACATCTAAAATTTTCACCTGAGGTATTTCTATATGTATCCTATGTTCTGTAAAACATTTACAGTCTGAAGAGTCCCATAAAAGAAGTTATAGTGAAATGCCAAACTAACCTGTTTGAAACTGATTTCAAGAGAATTCCAAAACCCTAAATTCCACAACGCATATCTTAGAAATTACAACAAAGCCACATCTAAAATCCGCAGTGCATATCTTTGAAATGATAGCGAACCAACATCTAAAATGTTCACCACATGAACCTAGATATTTCTCCTCCATCTTTCCAAAATTTCAAGGTCTGAAACATCCCGAAAAATAAGTTATAGCGAAAGTGTCAAGTTGACCTGTTTGAAACTGATTTCAAGAGCATTTAGGAATCCTAACTTCCACTTTGAATATCTCTGAAAGTATATAAAACCGGAATCTAAAATTTTAACCACATGTACACCAATATCTCTCCTCCATCTGTTCAAAATTTCAAGTTATGAGACATCCTAGAAATAAGTTATAGCGAAAGTGCCAAGCTGACCTATTTGAAATTGATTTTAGGAGCATTGAGAAACCCTAACTTCCACAACGCATACCTCCAACAGTATAGTGAATCAACATCTGAATTTTTTACCACATTTACACCAAGATCTCTCCTCCGTCTCTTCAAAATTTCAAGGTCTGAAACATAATTTATAGTGAAATTGCTAAGATGTCATATTTGAAACTGATTTCAAGAGTGTTCAAGAACCCTTAATTCCACATGGCATGTCTCTAAAAGTACAGAGAACCAACATCTGAAATTTTTACCACATGTACACCAATATCTCTCCTCCATCTCTCAAAATTTAAAGGTCTGAAATTTCATAGAACATAAGTTATCGTGAAAATGCCAAGCAGACTTGAAACTGATTTCACAACTCTTCCTTTTTGAAATGATATTTAGTCTTTGCTCATCCATTTTTCACACACTCACTTTCTCTCAATACTTTATCTTTTTATACTTTTTCATAACCTTTCATGAAGGGATATATCCATTAATTAAATAATCAATTCCCAATACCATGGAAAAATACCCCGAATACCATGGGAAAATACCTTAAACCCATGGGTTTGAAACCACCATTTCACTTTTTACTTTTTCACATGCACCCCCTTTTTAACATGCTTGTAAACCTATATATATAAATCAAACTTGGAAATGTTGTGTGTATTGTAATGCCACAATATGAAATTAATGACAACATTAATCCTTTGAAATCAATGACAAACATTCCAACAATCTCCCCCCTTTGTCAAAGATGGAAATCTTGCAATGAAACACATAGTCCACCAGACATAGAGAGAATTCTCCCCCCTGTCTGCAACTCTTCCCTTCTAACATCAATGGCGAAGTGATGCTCCCTCTGAGCTTATGTTGTTCTTATCATCAACATTGGCTTCCTAATCCTAGTCATTATATATGGTTAGAGTAAAATCTTCACCTCTTGAGTACCACAAGCCGGAGTCCAAGGTGCCCTTTAGATATTTGAATTTTTTTTCACTGCTTGCACACAAGATTATTTTGATGTAGATTGAAACCACGCAACCAATCCTACTACTTGCATAATATCTAGCATTGATTTTGTCACATATAGTAGGCTTCCAATCATTGACTTGTACAATGTTTGATTTTCT
This sequence comes from Picea engelmannii, assembly GCA_009831015.1. Taxonomy (NCBI): domain Eukaryota; kingdom Viridiplantae; phylum Streptophyta; class Pinopsida; order Pinales; family Pinaceae; genus Picea; species Picea engelmannii. The sequence continues at coordinate 44,047 of ML795346.1, forward strand.
TCCAGAGATTCATTATCTTTGCTCAATTTACAACCTATGACCATGGGTGTGTTGCCTGGTGCACAATCTTCCATTCTGAACTTCTTCAACATTTCCTTAATATACTTGGTTTGTGAAATGAATATGCCTTTGCATCTTGACATTCTTCTTCTTCTTTGCAACTCATTTCTTCTTGATGTTCATTTTTTATTCTTATTTTTCTTTCTCTTCCTCTTTTCTCCTTTTTTATTTTATTTATTCCTATTCTTTCTCCTTCTTCTACTCTTCTTGTTCCAAAATTTTGTGGATTCTTTCTTTCATTTGGCAAGAGTATCTTCTTCCCGCTTTGTCTAAAATTTTCCACTATTCCACGTCTACAAAAACGTGCTATGTGCCCATAGTTGTTGCACTTATAACATACAACATTGTAATCAAATAATGAATCAAATGAATTATAATTTATATTTGAGAACCCATAAGTACTTATATTTTTTTTCCATACATGATCATTTCTTGCATATGCTCTATAATTTTTTTCTTTATGACCAAAGTGATTGCAAGAAAAAAATAACCAAGGAAAGAGTTTTGGTATCGATTTGTGCGAGGCCATCTTGGTGGGAAATGTCTTTTGAATCTGTCCTTGTTGTCTTTGCGAAGAATGTCATTTTTTTATGGAACATCATTTTATCTCTTCGTGTTGTCTTCGTCACTGATGGAGCTTTTGAGTACATCAACATAACTTTTATATTTGCCTTCATTTAGTTTTTTTGATGGCTCTATAGCTTTTGAATCTTCTTTGATGGTCATCTGACTCTTATCATAGCCAAGACTAGTTTTAATGAGTGGTGACCATTGGCATTAGATGATATCATCTAAGATTTTAGTGCTCTTGTGGTGGTCATCTGACTCTTATCATAGCCAAGACTAGTTTTAATGAGTGGTGACCTTTGACATTTGATGATATCATCTATGATATCAAACTTCAATATTCTATTCAATTGAGCAGTTGACTTCTCCAATTCCTTTCTTAAGGAAACAATTTCATCTTCCAGTTTCTCGCAATTTTCTTCATTTTCCTTTAGTTGGATTCTCGTCACTTCTTCCATCCTTTTTGCCTCTTCTAGTTGAAAATTTAGGTTGATAATAGTCTTCTCTATTTATTCAAGGCTTTGTGATAATTTTTATTTTGCATCATGATCCTCCTCTTCAGACCTCTGCAGTTGCTTATTTTGTTTCAAATTATTTTTCTTAAGCTTCTTTATTTCGCTTAAGGCACAAATGAGTTCTTCTTCAAGATCGAATTCCACATCTATTTTTGTGTTTTTTTCCTCTTTCAAATTCACCGTTTCTTTCCTTTTGTATTCATTTTCCGAAGTATCAATCTTCATTTCCATTACCATGAAGAGAGTTTCCTCTCTATCACCTTCATAGATATTTTGAAGCTTGTCCCAAATTTCTTTTGTCAATTTACAATGTATCACCTTGACAAACTCAAATTCTGATAGACCACACAATATGGAATATGTTCACTAGGCTTATTCCCGGTCACATCTATTGGTGGAGATGTTGGAGCTTTATAACTAGTCACAGTAGATTGCCAAATATCGAAACCAAGAGCCATTAAATAGGTTCACATCCTTATGCTCTAGAATACATATTTTGTTCCATCAAACAACGGAGCCTTGTTTGTGGAGAAACCTTCTTGATCGACCATGTGTGATCTCGAGATCCACCTTCCAGTGGTCAGACCATTTTCGAAGGAACTTGCTCTGATACCAATTATCGAGCACACACTTATACTCAGGGAGGGTGAATAAGTATAAGACAATTTTTTAATTTTTCAAACATAATTAACCATAAGAAAACAACCACATATGAGATCCATTGACTATAGAACATGGAACACAAGATTTACATGGAAACCCTTTCGAGAGAAAAAGAAAAAACTTCTCTTTGTAATTCTTTGTCGGCACCAACCTACTGTTACAAATATTTGTAGGCACCAACCTACTAGAGACACCAATCCCCATTGGTACAAATTCTAGTAGGCACCAACCTACTCTTACAAATATTCATAGACACCAAACCCTACCACTAAGCACCAACTTAGAAAGAGACAACAATCTCTTACAGATCTTTGTAGACACCAATCCCCACTGTTAAGAAACAACTTTGCAAGAGACACCAATCTCTTACATATCTTCGTAGACACCAATCTACTAAAGACAACAATCCCCACTGATAAACACCAACTTAGCAAGAGACACCAATCTCTTACAGATCTTCGTAGACACCAATCCCCACCGCTAAGCACCAACTTAGTAAAAGACACCAATCTCTGAGTTGCACCAACCTTCATCTAGTATACTTGTTGTTTCTGAATTCACCAAGTCTAGTCATTTCTTCTGCCTTTACTAGGTCTACTCACTATTTGTTCCTTCACTTAGTCTACTCACTACTACTTCCTTGTCAGGCCTGACCAAAATTTCAATTTCCAAATGACAACTTTCCCAAAGCTTGTTGTTTTGGGGCTCTTCCCAAGAAAATAATTGTACATTCTACCATGTATCCAATTTTGTAAATTTGATTTTGAAATTTTTACATGAGGTACTTATGTATGTCTCCTTTGTTCTATGAATTTTTCATAGTCTGAAGGGTCCCAGAAAAGAAGTTATAGTGAGAATGCCAAATTGACCTGTTTGACATTGATTCAAGACCATTCAGAAACCCTAACTTCCACATAGTATATCTCATAAAGTATAGTGAACCATCATCTAAATTTTTTTACTGAGGTACTTCTGTATGTCTCCTTTGTTCTGTAAAAGTTTTACATTCTAAAGAGACTCAGAAAAGAAGTTATAGTGAAAATGTCAAACTAACTTGTTTGAAATTGATTTCAAGAGAATTTTGGAACCCTAATTTCCACAAATCATATCTTAGAAAGTACAACAAACCCACATCTGAAATTTTTACCCGAGGTACTTCTACATGTATCCTATGTTCTGTAAAAATTTCACAGTCTGAAGTGTCCCAGAAAAGATGTTTTAGTGAAAATGCCAAACTGGCTTGTTTGAAACTGATTTCATGATCATTCAGGAACCCTAAGATCCACAACACATATCTCTGAAAGTATAGTGAACCAACATCTAAAATTTTACCACATGTAACCAAAGATCTCTCCTTTGTCTTTGCAAAATTTCAAGATCTGAAACATCCCAGAAAATAATTTATAGTGAAAGTAGCAAGCTAACCTTTTTGAAATAGATTTCAGGAGTATTTTGGAACCCTAACTTCCACAAGGCATATCTTTGAAAGTATAGGGAACCAAAATCTAAATTTTTTAGCACATGTAAACCAAGATCTCTCCTTCATCTCTTCAAAATGTCAAGGTCTGAGACATCCCAGAAAATAAGTTACAACGAATGTGTCAAGTTGACCTGTTTGAAACTGATGTCAGGAGCATTTATAAACCCTAACTTCCACATATCATATCTCTAAAAGTATAACAAACCAACATCTAAAATTTTTACCACATGTACACCAATATATTTGCTCTATCTCTTCAAAATTTGAAGGTTTGAAATGTCCTAGAACATAAGTTATCGCAAAATTGCCAAGATGACCTAAAATTGATTTCACAACTCTTCGCTTTTGGAATGATATTCAATCTTTACTCATCCATTTTTCACACACTCACTTTCTCTCAATACTTTCTCTTTTTATACTTTTTAATAACCCTTCATGAAAGGACGTGTCCATTAATTAAATAATGAATTACCAATACCATGAACAAATACCTCAAACCCATGGGTTTGGAACCACCATTTCACCTTTTACTTTTTCACATGCACCTCTTTTTAATATGCTTGTAAACACACACACACACACACACATCAATCTTGGAAATGTTGTGTGTATTGTAATACCATAATATGACATTAATGACAACATTAGTTCTTTGAAATCAATGACAATGATTTCAACACACGATGTCCTCTATCTTTTTGAGTTGCGATGGAACTTGTCGTCTCTTGTGCACATTCAAAATCAATGCCACTTCAGTGGCAAAGTTGAAATAAGGAAGACTCCCGACAACATGATCGTTATGATAGGAATGGAGGATGGAATATTGTTGAAGTTGAAAGGGACATCTACTCATGCACAAAAATTTTCATACCTCTCCCACCACGATGAAGGTACATTGCCATCTAGTCTCTTATGGCATGTTAGATTTGGACAAATTAACTATGACTGCCTTAGCTTGTTGAAAACGAGTGGTATTTTTGGTTTTCCTAATACTCCGAGGAAATTGAAGCAATGTGATGCTTTTTTCCTTGGAAAACATAACAAAGAACCATTTCATGATTTTACTTATAGAGCATGTAGAAAACTTGGATTGATACATTCTGATTTGTGTGGCCCCATGCCTATTCCATCTGCTAATGGCAATAAATATATCATTTCTTTTATTGATGATTACACCAGGATGTGTTGGGTGTACTTGTTGAAAGAAAAATCACAGGCTTTGAAACTTTTTAAAACTTTTCATGTATAGATTCAAAATGAAGCACAATCACATATTGGCTCTCGTTGTATAGATATGGAATAGAATACACATCTAATGAATTTGAAAATTTTATTTGCCAACATGGAATTAAGCATCAAACCACAGTTCCATATAATCCTCAATACAATGTCGTAGCTGAAAGAATAAGCCATACTCTCTTAAATATGGTTCGTTCAAAAATTTGAAATTGATGTTTTGGGATGATGCAGTTCTATGTGTAGTATATGTGAAAAATAGGAGTTCTTCTCATTCTCTTGGGAACAAGACTCCTTATGACATGTGATGTGGTCGCATTCCTTTTGTGAGGCATCTTAGGTTCTTTGGTTCCATCTACTATGCCTTAATTTCTAAGGAGCAAAGAATCAAACACAATGCAAGGAGTCAGAAGTGAATTTTCTTGGGGTATTCAAATACCACCAAGGCATGTTGTCTTTATGACGAGGTAAACAAGAAATTTGTTGTTACCAGAGCTGTAAATTTTCTTGAATCCTCCAAGAATGAAAAAACCGTTAAGCAACAAATTTATCATCCAGATAGATTCACTCATGCAAAGACATATCACGAATTTTATGATGATATTCCATCCAAGAGATCAACCATCAAAACTTTCCAACAATCTACGCAAAAAGTGCACTACGGTTATTAGATTACAGGGGCAAATGTTTCGTAATTTTTACGGTTGGTTTGTGAGTTAATTAGAAAATTGTAATAGGGTTTTTTCAGCCCTAATGGTTGCAGATAAAATTTTATGACAACAACAATAAGCACTTATCCAAAGATGACACCCTAGTGGCTCAACCAAGCATATAAAACATAGAATTGCTTCCAATTTAGACAACCTCAAAATCTCGAGATTTTGCGTTAACCAATGTAAGATTTTTTTTCTCCAACGCAATTATTTTTAGTGCCTTTAGCTATTGGGTTATGGAGTCAAGTAAATAAAGAGCTAACAATGGTATCTCCTTTGGGGTGTAAACCCTCTTACTCCAGAAGGCAAGCAAATGCTAACTAGGAGATACTAGGAGGGTGTAAACCCTTTTACTCTTCCTAATAAAACCTTGTGCAACAAATAAATTCTAGACAAAAAATGATAGATAATGGTGGTGTTGTAAGTAAATACTTATACTCCCGAAGAGATCTAGCAAAATCAAACTTTTGTCCAAGTAATGAAGCATCAACAAGATAAATCCTAGCCTAGTCCAAGAAATGACAAGATAAACCTCCTCTTACCAAGATAAATCCACCACAAATGCAAGAGAGAAACTCCAAGAGAGGTAGCGCACTAATTCTTACACCAATAGCATGAAGAAACTAAGACAAGAGCACAAGAGAGAAGATATTTCCCAAAGAGGGTGAAAATTTCAGCTAGAAGGCTTCTCACAATGGGAGAACTATGATGAAAATGAGATATATATGATCTCTATTTATACAAAATGTATTAAACATAGATTATCCACTTAAGTTAGGGTAAACAAAAAATAGGGGGACAACAACCCTTATTTCCCCCCTATACACAAGTAATTCATTTTTAATTCAAACTTAAAATTTAAAAAGTGCACAATAGAAACCCTAAAATGATGTCACCCCTCTAAGGGTGACATTTTGACCCTTTGAGCAAGACGTTGGATATAAGGTTGAGGTCGTTAGGGCTCATGGAGCCTCCCTCTCATGTGTTATAGCCTCCTCATGTTCTCTTCAACTAAATCATGCCAAGTGTCAACAAGTAGAAACTTCATCACCACCAAACCCTATCCCCAATGGTGATGTCAACTCTTCAAAGGTAATGCTTTAGCCTCTCCAAGCAAATCGTTTGGCATGTGAGGGCTAGGCAAGGTCCTCCAAGTTGTCCTCTAGGCCTCCAAAGTCATGTCTTCATATTATGACATGTGGGCCCTTTGCATATAACCCGTGGGATTTAATCTCCATGGATGACCAAGCTAGGCTTGTTCCTCCAAAACTATCCACTAGCTGGGTCCTGCAAAGACAAATAGATATGCCCTCCAAGGATCTCAAGTGAAAGTATCATGATGAGTAAATAAAATCAATAAAATATCCATCTAAGAAAGTATATCCAAACCACCTCATCAAAATAAACTAATGCTCAAAGACCCTATGCAATTTTCCAAGTCTAGGTATCAGAGGGTTGACAAAACGACCTATTGGGTGAATTATTCTTTAAGTTTAGGGGTGTTTCCCAAAGGGAACTCCTTCTAATTCATGTGGATGATGTGTCATGGATGAGGGGAAGAATTTTGGGCATGGGTTTCATGACATCCAAGGGGCTATAGTGTCTCATTTATGGGTGCCTTTGAAGAGGGTGTGTTGCACCTTCGTTTTCAATGCATATTTTTTCCAAATCCATTCAATGCCATTAATTAATTAGAAATCCAAAACCTTGGGTACTCCCTATTGGTGAATTGATTAGCTTAGGGGGTAGTACAACAAGGCCACTTGAATCTAGAGGCACCTAGAGTGCCATATGTAAGGAAAGAAAGGGACACTGCATGAGTGTACACACCTCAACAAGTGGGGACATTTATATAATGTTAATTTGTTTTTGCAAGTCTTTGATTTTTTAGGAGAAGCGTTTCATTTCTCTCAAGACCCCTTTGGGTGAGCATATGGAAGGTTCATAAGTAGGCTTTTATCTTTTTTCCAACTATCTCCCCTCCGGGCCTTCAACCCCTTCTTCCCATGAAATGAGGTACAACCCCTTCTTGGGTCAGTACACCCGAAAATCCCAAAAGGTGAGGAGATGAGGGGATGGAGTGTGGAAAGTGAAAAGTATGATCGAGAATGACATGATGACTTATCAGAAGGACCTCCCAGTAGTAGCCCTATCACTAGGGGTGACCCACTTATTAGGGCACAATGTCAACCACCAAATTGAAACAAGACAAAGAGCATAATGTCCAAGCAAACATCACATAATCAAAAGCAGTAATAGATGTAACAAACTCAAATGCCTCAAATATTGAAATGACACTCACCACAATACCTGAAATATACCTAATGGAGAAATACCCAACGTCTTCCAGAGGCCAACTGATGTGGTGGATATTGTTGTGACAAACCAGGAGTTGTGGTGGTGAGGTGGGTCTCTGTCTATGCAAGTGGACATTGTTGGTCAAGTTGTCTCTCGGTAGTCCATGTCTACAACATGAGGGACTCGAGACATCATCTCCTTAGTTATCCCTAGGAGTTGGGGATAACATATGTCTCCTACTTGGGGACATGTGCTCGGTGTAGAGTGCATGAGAACTACAACATCTCCTAGTAGATGTGTTCCTACACTGAAACATCACGTTGTAAAATCTAGGTTGGTTCTATCACCCTCCGTCCATGTTATCACATAAATTTGTAAAGGGGTGTTTTTCCTAAGAAGTTGGCCCCTTGGTGAAAGAAATGAATAAAAGGGGAAAAAAACCCACAAAATCGCGTTGTCCTAAGTTTTTGGGCCTGGGCGCGATTGTGCTAATCGACGAGTAGATCTGGGTGGCTGAGATCTACGCACCCATATCTATGATGTATGGTCCATACTGGACCTCCCCCAACATTCTGCCTTTAACGAAGGAGGCGGGGGGTCTGGAAAATCGGTTTCTCCATTGGGTCCACCATTGTCGTGGCATGTTCTCGTCATTTCAGACCCCCCCCCTCACTCCAAACTTCTTACCACCATCCCCCCCCCNTACCGCTCTCCCTTACCGCTTCTTCCTCCTGTTTCCATCTTTCCTCCACCCACCTTGAGGTCGCGTCCCCTTATCACTCCCGCCTATCATCTCCTGCCAGGTGTTCTACCGCTTACCTCCATCTAGGAAGATGGTCCCCATTCTGCCTACTACTGCGGCCTTTTATCTGCCCCCACATCATCACCCCATGCCACTTCACCTCTGACCTGTCCCAGCGCAGTACCCATGCTTTCCGCCGCCCGTACTTTCCCAATCACCTTCCATATCCCATGTCTGTCCACATGGACATCTCTCGTCTCACCTCCACGTTGATCATGCCATCATCACCGCCAGATCCTCATCCACATCCACCATTTGTGTCCCCTTGTAGTGACCCAGCAAAGCAACAAACCGCCAAGGGAAGACCGCCACGTCCCTTAGATTCAGAGTTGACTTGGAACTCTCCGATTCTGAGGAAGCAGTTATTAAAGAAGGTGATGGTGGTTGAACATCGTTTCCACCATAAATGGAAGGCTCAGGAAAGGACCATCAGTTAGTCCACTCAGCCACAGGCCCATTCTGAAGCACGATTGCGTCTGACAGAGTTCGCGTCTGGCTAGAGACTGCACGCATAGTCTGCTAGGAGGCATGCAGACGTAACGCCTTCAATGCGATGGCTCAAGCTTGCTTCTGTAGTTTTGGCTTTGAGTATTTAGGAGTCATTTTGGTATTTTGTTAGTGTCGATGGTAGAGAAAATCTCTCGATTTGTAAATTTTTAATGAACACTCTGGTTCTCTGGTTATGCTTTGTAATATGAGACTTCTTGCTTAATAACAATCAACCTTCTTACTCCATCTTATTTCCCTCTGGTGCTGAATGAGTTCATGATTGACTGATTCACATGGGTTGTTGTGACTGTATTATGTTGATGTTCGATGTAATGTTGTTATGATTTATTTCAGTATCTTTAAAATTTGAATCCAAGATGACCTTGTGTTTAAGTTTTTCTTCTTTAGGTTGCTGGAAAACTTGATGTTCACAACATACCTCTACATTTTCCTCGCCAACAGTCTTCCTCCTACTCATCTTTAATACAACTTACTGACTGAAGTTAGACCAAGACCTCACCTTCTCATGCATACCAGTCCAGTTTTCTGAGTTAAGATGATATTTTTCTTGAGATTGCACCCATTTGACCCTTTTATAACCAACCTGTGACATAAAATAATGATGGGTATCAGGCTTGCCTTTTCCGCAATCTAAAGGGCGACTTCTGGTGCTAACATTTTTGGCGCCGTTGTCGGGGACAAATTGAAGATTTTCCATGGGATTGAACGACAAAGCTTGATAGTTCTGAAGGTGCATCAGAACTTAGTACATCAATATTCCAACTATGCACCTGGCGACTCCACTGTGGCGAATCCACTGGCGACTCCACTATTTCAGCTATGGCTTCCAAAGGCAGACACACGAGGTCTACCCCATAGCTGCCTTTAGCAACACCTGAAGCAGACCCAGAGAAAATTATCAGAAATGGAAAGGCCCTTCATGGAGGTACTTCTGCTACTGAATCAGGTATTTCTGATGATTTTCAATATCTTCCTATAGGAACTCCAATTTCTACATCTCATTCCACTGTTATACCTTCTATTGGAGTTCCCCGAACTTTAAATTTTGGGAGTGTTCCTGTTGAGTTTTCTCCTCCTGGTATGGGATTGGAGGGAGAAGGCCTTGTCACTCCTTTCTCTCCTAAAATTGTACCATGGTTTAGACCCAGCGCCTCAGAATATTTTCCTACCCCGGGCTTTACCACTCCTCATCCTATTAGATTTATTGATTTCACAGAAAGGGAAACCTCTATTCCCCCAAGTCTGATAGCCTTTTCTCCAAATCTCCTATTGTTTCCCTTTCCTCTCAGAATCTCAGCTCCATTCTCCCCTATTCTAACACCTTCTCCCCCTAGTTCTCCTCCACCTCATATCCCTATGGTAGGTGCTAATCCCCATAGGAACAGAATGGATTCCATAGTGGCTGCAAGATATGCCCTGTTATCCTCGATTTCTAGGGATAACTAGGAGATCATGTCTCGAGGCCCATAGGTCCCAGACATGGAGTACCGACAATAGGATTGACCTGAGCATGAACCTGGAGGGCCCATCCTTCTTCTTCTTCACCATATTTGTCCTGTCAGCAATAAAAACATCCGTCACCATCGACTTGGACTTGCATCAGAGAAGACTCTTACTCCATGAGGTAATTGGTCCAGGTATCATGGTATGTGTCATGTTTGATCATTATAAATTTCTTATATATGGATCAGGTTCCTTACATTTCTGACAACTGCTTGGATCTTACACTAACCCACTTGACCATTGTTGGGGGGATTGACGAGGTGCCCTAGCAATCTTGTATCCATGGTTTTGGTTAGCCACCAGGGGGGATTTGAAGAGCCATCCTCTGCTCCCACCATACTATCACTTTACATCTTATCTCCCATACATCCATCCCATTCCCCTAGTCCGGGCATTAGGATGACCTTTGAAGGGTTACACTTTGTCCTGTGGGAAGAAGGGGCTAAAGGCCCAAGGGGTAAAAGCAGCTGGTAAAAGATAAAAGCCATATGAAATAAACCTAGAGATGCTTCGCCCAGGGATCCCCGAGAAGGCAATAAAAGGCCTCTCGATAAGAAACAAAAGGGACCCTAAGAAAAATAATAAAACAAGACCTAACCAAGAGGATGGGAGGTCTCATCACGAGCCGACCCA
>ML795346.1:95053-124573 GCA_009831015.1 Picea engelmannii
AAAAAAAAAAAAAAAAAAAAAAATGCAATAAACGGAAATAAAATCACTAAAATAAGGTTTTACAAAATTCCACGTCATCATTTCGGGTTTCGGCCATCAGAGGTTTGGTCGACGAAATTTTTGTTTTCTATTTCCGAAACCCGAGATCCCAAAATCCCGAAATTGGGGTTTCGGGACTTTCGGTGGTTTACGATGCTCCAAAATTGCACTGTTAGCCACCGAAATCCAGGACTTTCGACAGCTAAGATACCTTTGTTTTTTACGTGTTAGCCACCGAAATCGCAGATTTTTCATATGCAAAAAATTGCCTCAGCAAAAAATCAGTTTTCTCTGCCGTGGAGAGGCTGTTTTGTGCGCTCAAATGGTCGATTGACATCTACCAATCCTAGGCTTTCCATTGGTGTATTCATATTTTCATTTGGAGCTTGGGAAGGTAGTCAAAAGTCCCCTGAAAGAGAAGGTTCGTTTTCAGAAATGTGGCGTTTTTTACTGTGCTGAGTCATCATTTTCAAATGATGATTTTGAGCGACTCGAATATAATTTTGAGAAACGGTCGGAGGTTTTTGTGCCTAACACATCAGAGATAAATAACCTCCCTCAGTATTCCTACAGGTGTCACATATTGGGAGAATTGAATCCATCTCCGAGCCTTAATTTTCGGATCTCACAATTTCTCTGTTTGACACATGTTTTTGAAAGGCAAATCTAGGGCAAATGGAAATGGATCTCAGGAAATCGAGAGAGGTTTTTGGTCAGAAAAAAATAGATGAACAAAAACCTCTTTCATTTTATACACAATTGTCACGATTCGAGAGATACAAAACCATAACTGCAGCCCCAGTTTTTAGCAGTTCGGCCCATTTTCTATGGCAGAAAGTTTCTGAATTTGATGGTAACTATTGTTATCTTTTGGGAGGATTTCGACCTCAATACCTACATGGAAAACCTGTTCATTTCTAGATGGATTTATTTTGGAATCCAAATCTTTTTTCAGTTATTCGAAAGGGGGCAGAAGACATATATTATTGTATCTTCTTGAAGAAAAAGGGGGAACAACCCGGGAGCCTTTTGGAGGCTGGGTTTGTAATGCATTCATTTTCAGCAAATATAGAACAGAGTGACAAGAGATTCTATACCTTGTCACTGTCTAATTTTGTCTTCTTCCTGTGTTATTGTTTCTGAAGTTTTCATCACTTCTCTTTCTTCCTTCCATTCATTAATTCAACTTGTAATGGTTACAATTCAGTAATACTTCTGTTGTAGCTAATTTAAAACCTGCCTTAAAGTGCAGTTTTTCCTCTGTTTGTCGTGAGTAGAACAAGACCTGCATCTTAATTGTTTTTCCTTATTTACAAGTTTTATTTGTTCATAGCTTTTCCTTTGTCTTGCTATGAGTGAGACAAGACCTATGTTCAGATATTTGAAGTTTGGTGTTATTTCTTCTATTGAAAAGAGGACCAGACTTATCAGAATTAGATACCTGGCTTTTTCTTTCAGTTTTGTTCATCCCCTATCTTCTATCCATCCTCATGATTTTAAAATGAATTAGACAAACGAGGTCATGCATTTTCATTTCTGATCTATAAATGAGTGAAATGGTTGTTTTAGACCTAGTTCTAGAAGCCTCCTATGACTGATCAATCAACAAAATTTATTTCTTTTAAAATGTGCTAAGGCTTGGCTCTTTTACTGCCTAGAGTCAACTCTTGTGACAACACCTTCCTTGCCTCGAAAACCATGCCCACTTTTATGTTGTACAAATCTGTACAATACGGCCTCACTCACAGCAATAAATTTCAGCACACTCAAAACAAAGTTTTGCCTTGGGAAATATGACCAAGCTCTCTTGGGAAATGCACCTAGCTTGCTGCCCTTTCCTCTCTCAAGCTCTCTCGGAAATCTCTCAATCTCTTCTTCTCACTGTTGTATCTTTCACACTACCCAATGCATTCTCTTATAATTCGAAAATGATCTTTCACCTTCCAAGTGTCTTTTCACCTTCCTCATCCCTAAATCTAAAGGCCAAGATCTAATCTCGTCTTTACATGATCAAGGGACATGATTCATTTCCTCCAAAATAAATCACTTAAAATATTAAAGTACAATTTCACTTTATAACATAAGTGCACTTTATGAAATAAAGTCACTTTAATATTAGAAGGTACACTTTATTAAAAAGTCACTTAGATAAATGAACCACTTTATTACAACTTTATAAAAACCCATTACAAAGTCAAGTGTCTAGTCGTGCAAATATAAGTCTACTTCCACATACAAGATAAACATGTAGAGTACCTCCCAAGCTATAAAAGCTAAAAGTAAGAGAAAGACTTTAGCATGAAACAAGGATAAAATGAAATAGTATTGTAGAGATAATATTGCAACCTTATGTCTATAGCATTCAAGTTATTACAACCAAGATATCAACCATCAAAACTTGCCAACAATCCACCCTAAAAGTGCGCTAGGGTTAGTAGATTATAGGGGAAAACTTTTAACATTTTTTTATGGTTGGTTTGTGAGTTAATTAGAAATTTGTATTAAGGTTTCTGCAACCCTAATGATGTAGATACAATTTTATAACATCAACAAGAAGAACTTATCCAAATATGATGCCCTAGTGGCTCAACCAATCATATAAAGCATAGAATTGATTCCAATTTATACAACCTCAAAATCTTGAGATTTCACGTTAATCAATGTAATATTTTATTTCTCCAATGCAATTATTTTTATTGCCTTTAGCTATTGGGTTATGGATTCAAGTAAATAAAGAGCTAACAATGCTATCTCCTTGGGGGTGTAAAACCTCTTATTCCCCAAGGCAAGCAAATGCTAACTAAGAGATACTAGGAGGGTGTAAACCCTTTTACTTTTCCTAGTAAAACCTTGTGCAACAAATAACTTCTAGATAAAAAATGATAGATAATGGTGGGGTTGTAAATACTTACACTCCCCAATAGATCTAACAAAATCAAACTTGTAGCCAAGTAATGAAGCATCAACAAGACAAATCCATACCTAGTCCAGGAAATGATAAGATAAACCTCTTCTTACCAGGATAAATCCACCACAAATGCAAGAGAGAAACTCCAAGAGAGATAGTGCACTACTTCTTCCACCAATAACATGAAGAAACCAATACAAAAGCACAAGAGAGAAGAGACTACCCAAAGAGGGCGCAAATTTAAGCTAGAAGGCTTCTCACAATGGGAGAGCTATGATACAATGAGATACAAATGATCTCTATTTATACAAAATGTCTTAAACATAGTTTGTCCTCTTAAGTTAGGTTAAACACAAAATAAGGGGACAACAATCCTTATTTTTCCACTTTACACAAGTAATTCATTTTTAATTCAAACTTGAAATTTAAAAAGTGCACTATAGAAACCCTAAAATGATGTCACCCCTCTAAGGGTGACGTTTTGACCATTTGAGAAAGACGTTGGAGTAGAAGGTTGAATTTGTTGGGGCCCATGGAGCCTCCCTCTCATGCACTATAGCCTCCTCAAGTCTTCTCCCACCAAATCATGTCAATTTCCAACAAGTAGCAACTTCATCACCACCAAACCCTATCCCCAATGGTGATGTCAACTCTTGAAAGGTGATGTTTTAGCCCCTCCAAGCAAATCATTTGGCATGTGAGGGATAGGCAAGGTCCTCCAAGTTGTCCACTAGGCCTCCAAAGTCATGTCTTCATGATCCAACATGTGGGCCCTTTGCATCCAACCTATGAGATTCAAGCCCCATGGATGCCCAAGCTAGGCTTGTTCCTCCAAAATTGTCCACCAGCTAGTTCCTACAAAGACAAATAGATACACCCTCCAAGGATCTCAACTGGAAGTATCATGATGAGTAAATCAAATCAATAAAAGATCCATCTAAGCAAATACATCCAAACCACCTCATCAAAATAAACTAATTCTCAAAGACCCTATGTAATTTTCCAAGTTTAGGTATGGGAGGGTTGAAAAAATGACCTATTGGGTGAATCATTCCTTAAGTTTAGGGGTGTTTCCCGAGGGGACCTCCTTCTAAGTCATGTGGATGATGTTTCATGGATGCGGGGAATACTTTTGGGCATGGGTTTCATGACATACAAAGGGTTGCAGTGTCTCATTTATGGGTGCCTTTGAAGAGGGTGTGGTGCACCTTCGTTTTCAATGCATATTTTTCCCAAACCCATTCAATGCCATTAATTAATTAGAAATCCAAAACCTTGGGTACTCCATATTGGTGAATCGATTAGCTTGGAGGGAAGTACCACAAGGCCACTTGAAGCTATAGATACACAGGGTTCCATATACAAGGAAAGAAAAGGACATCGCATGAGTGTACACACCTCAACAAGTGGGGACATTTATATAATGTTAATTTGCTTTTGCAGGATAAGTGTTCCATTGCTCTCAAGACCTATTGGGTGAGTATATGGATGGATAATAAGTAGGATTTTATCTTTTTCCAGCTATCTCCCCTCTGGGCCTTCATCCCCTTCTTCCCATGGAATGAGGGACAACCCCTTCTTAGGTCAATACACCAGAAAATCCCAAAAGGTGAGGAGATGAGGGGATGGAGTGTGGAAAGTGACAAGTATGGTCAGGAATGGAATGATGACTCATCAAAAGGACCTCCCAGTAGAATCCCTATCCCTAAGGATGACCTACTTACTAGGGCACAATGTCAACCACCAAAGTGAAATAGGGCAAAGAGCATAATGTCCAAGAAAATGTCACATAATCAAAAGCAGTAATAGATGTAACAAACTCAAATGCTTCAAATATTGAAATGACACTCACCACAATACCTTACTTGTACCTCATGGAGCAAGACCCAACATCTTCCAGAGGCCAACTGATGTGGTGGCTATGGTTGTGACGAACCTGGGGATGTGGTGGTGAGGTGGGTCTCTGTTTGTGCAAGTGGACACTACTGGTCAAGATGTCTCACGGTACTCCATGCTACCACCTGAGGGCCTTGAGACATCATCTCTTAGTTATCCTTAGGAGTTGGGGACAACATAGATAATTAAATTATGGTGATGTAGATGATATGGATACTTTATATGATTATGAATTGAATTTATCTACTAAATTTGAACCAACTTCCTTTGAATAAATTGCTTCTCATAATGAGTGGAAAGAAGCCATGCATAAGAACTATGATGTTCTCATCAAGAATGGAACGAGGAGGTTGGTGGACCCTCCATTCAAAATCAAACCAATTGGATGCAAGTAGGTCTTCAAGAACAAGTACAAATCATACTGCTCACTTGACAAGCACAAAGTGAGTCTTGTGGAAAAATGATTTGCACAGAAAGAAGGTATCGATTATGAGCAGACTTTTTCCCCCACAACAAAATGGGATACCATTTGTACTCTATTTTCCTTGGCAACACATAATGTATGGAAAATTCATCAAACAAATGTGAAGACTTATTTCTTGAATGGGGACTTGAAATAAAATGTCTTCATGTCTCAACTAGAAGGTTTTGTTGTGAAGAGACATGGATAGAAAGTATGTGAACTCATCAAATCCTTATATGGCCTGAAACAAGCACCGTGAGCCTAGTATGAAAAGCTATCTGAGAATCTTCTAAAATTGAATTTCAAGCACTTTAATCTTGATGATGCAACTCTGTTTGTCAAGAAAGTTGGAAAAAATGTTGTATATCTTGTAGTGTATGTAGATAATCTATTGATAATAGGGAACAATGAAAGTTATATTGCATCAACAAAGAAAGAGTTGAAGAAAGACTTTGAGACGACAGATTTGGGACATCTTCACTACTACTTGGGCATTGAAGTGACTCAAAATCCAAAGTACATATTCATCTCCCAAGAGAAGTACAATGGAGAATTGTTGAACAAGTTTGGCATTGTTGAGTGTAACCCTCTCTCTACTCCAATGGAACAAAATTTGAAGCTCACATTAAAAGAAGGGAATGAATTTGAGGATGCAACCAAGTACAAAAAACTTGTGGGAAGTCTTATCTACCTTACCACCACTAGAACATATATTTCACTCGTTGTTGGGATTATTTCTAGGTTCATGCAAAAAAATTGTGAAGGGCATTGGTCTAATACAAAAAGAGTTAAAAAAGACTTGAAGGAACTCAAGGCAGACTCAATATTTTAAGGTGGATGACTTCAACTTGATTGGATATTTTGATTCAGACTTTGATGGGGATAAAGAAAATGGAGTGCCAATTTGAGGCTATCTCATGAATTGTGGATCAACAACTATCCTTTGGAGATCATGCAAACAATCAGCTCTAGCAGATTCCACAACAAAGGAAGAATATGTGGCAGCTGAAAAATCAACAAAGGAGGTTGAGTGGCTTGGAAAAATACTTGAAGATTTGCAGGAGAAACTGGGGAATTCTACTCGCCTTCCAGTTGACAATAATTTTGCAATCAAGTTGGCCAAGAATCCTAGATTCCATGATCTAACCAAGCACATCAACACAAAGTACCATTTAATTTGATGTCATATTGATCTGAATCGGATCCGACAAGAAGAATTAGCTATCAGCACAAGCTCTAGAATGATCAACACAAGCAAAGCTTAAGGCTATGGATGAAGAAGGAGATCAACTTGTTGGCGTGAAGGGCCCCATGCCATCATGATTGATGTCCAATTTTGTATGTAATGTATGTAAATCCGGACATTATATTATTGTATAAAATAAATAATGAGATGTTTATAAAACCTTTTCCTCATGGGAGAAAAGACAAACAAACAACAAAAGAAGGAGAAGCAGACTGGAGAGAAGTTGAAGCGTCAGGGACACCTGACCTTCCATCTATCCTCCTAGTGGAATCAATATTCTATATCATGTATCCCCACAATGCGAAAGGGGTTCTTTGGTTGTGAACAATGTAGAGGGGTTGCCCAGATGTCACTAAGGAGCATAGAGATGAACCAAAGAGCCTATAACTTACCCACTGCTAAATAATAAAGAGCATGGTCGAAGCCAAATGAATATTGGTTTTCCCATTTGGGTTTCTAGGGTAAATTCTAATTTTATGTTTGGTGATTGTTTGTGGTTGTGTTGTTCATGAATGGATAATGTGTGCATTGTAACTTAATGGTTGTTTGTGTATGGTTTAGCAAATAACACTTCATGTTAGTTGTTGTCTTAGAACGTTTTATATTAATACGGTTCTCTTGAGTCGGTAAATAGACTAACAACCCTTTGACCACACCCGTATGTTGATCCAAAGGTTGGAAATCAACGACCCTCCTTCCCAGAGTCATTATTATTCATTTGGGGGTTTCTATTTTCATTTTTAGAGTTGTTGGGCATTGGGTACATTCTCAACTTTGTTGGACGTTTTCCTTTTTCCACAAATTATAGACGACATATATATATATATATCTCGAAGTCTGGGATTTTCGGCTATCAACTTCATCCCAAATCGTTTTCCTCCATCGTCGAATGCCAAATCAACTTCTAAAACGTTTTCTCTGTTCGTAAATGACACAATCGACTTGCATACATTTTTTGTGCGTCATAGGTGACCAAAATTCATCCAAAAGCATTTTCTTACATTGTTGGTGATTAAATTCGCTCTCAGACTTTCTTCTCTACCTGTTGGTCACCAATTCCGATTTTTAGAAGGTTTTCCCTTCATTGTTGGCCACCAAATTCACATTTTAATTATACTTTAACCTCAGGTCGACCCATGTCCAATCGGGTTCTTTCTTGGTCGAATTTTGTTCCTCATTTGACTAACAATCCTTCCTAGTCGACCCAATCCGCCCATGATTTGACTGGGTTTTCATATGGTCGATTTGACTCGACTTGGTCGACCAGACTTGGGTCAACTCAACTGGTTGGCTTGCTTTGCCTTCAACTCAACTGGTATTCCTTGTAACTTCTTTTCCAACTTGACTTGCATTCCTTTTGTCTCATTTCTCTAACTCGACTTCCGGGTAGTGGACTTTATTTATTTTTTGGCCAACTCAACTTGTGGCTTGATTGGTCAATCCTTTTCCCATCAACAAAGAGCTAAGTTTATATTTCTTTAGATATTTTTCATGTTGGTGAAATGATGAGATTATAAGCCTCTCTCTTATGGATCAGATGGTATCAAAGCATAAGTTCAAATGTATTCAATGAGACCTGTATGGTAAGTACCTACAGTGATTACAAAAGAAGTGGACAAGAGTTGTTGCAGGGCTAGAGAGAAGTAGAGCTTCAAGAATATTAGTAGAACATTATGAAGGAGAAGAGGAAGAGGATCCCAGGGTCAGGTTGAATCGATTTGAGCGGAGCTTGGCCATGTTGACATCAATGGTGTCACAAATATTGGCAGCGAAGAGCAAGCAAATGTCCTCACCAGAGACTTGTCATGAAGGTCCCAAAAAGGAAGAAAATAAGCCAGAGACGAAGACTGAGCCAAAGATGGGAGAGTGCAACTACAATAAGACACACGTACCTTTTTGTGTAGAGGCCAAGGTGAACATCAAGCCTTATGCCGGGGAAGTGGATGCTATCAGGCTGAACCAATGGCTAGAATAGATGAAAGTATACTTCAACGTGCATGAAGTAATTGGAAAACAAAAGATTGTTTTTTCTTGGTTGAAGCTTGAAGGTCATGCTTTGACATGGTGGGAGAGTGACGTAGTAAGAAGGGCACTAGGAAATTAGCCACCAGTGACTGATTGGGAAGTGTTCAAGTACATGATCAAATCTCAGTTTTATCCAATAGGATATGAGGAACACCAACAAATAGTATGGAATTACTTCAGGCAGAGGCAAGGACAAACAATGCAAGAGTTCAAGACAGAGTTCAGGAAGAGAGAAATCGATATGGGAGTATCTCTCGAAAGTATAGACATGTTAGTCAAGTATTTAGGGGCATTTTTACCTCAAATTAGTAGACAACTAATGTTATTTATACCAAAGACAACTGATGAGGCCAATATTCAAGCATAGTACCTTGAGGGAGACAAGCATAAGCAACAAACAAGTACTCACAAGCAAGTAGAACCACAAGAGCAACGGAGAAAGAGGAAAAACAAGAAGAAGTGGAATGATAAGAAGATTGTGGCTACAACACAAGAAGAATAAGCAACTTTCGCCCAACAATGTAAAGGATGTGATAGAAAGGAACAGACTAAGAAGAACTGTTAGAAACTACACCTTGAGAAGGGCCCCAAATATTTTCAGTAAAAGAAGAAGAAAGCATTAATATCAATGGATGTTGAGGAACATGTGGATAACACATCAGACCCAGAAGGGAAGATTAACTGCACAAATCTTCAGAAAGAGGTGGCATTAGTTGTTGCAATCACAAGGAGGAGAAGGTGATGACTAAAATTTTCTACATTAAAATCCACATGAGGCAAAGCAAGGTGGATTGTTTTTTCGATCTCGGTTCACAATCCAACTTGATCTCTACACAATTGGTTGAGAAGCTTGGGATCGAGACTTAAGATCATATGCATCCATATCCCCTGGGATGGGTAAGGAAAGATGTGGAATTGAAAATGAGCAAGCAGTACAAATTTAGGTTTGCCATCAATAAAAAATTTATTGATGAAGTAGTTGCATATGTGGTTCCTCTAAAAATATGTGGATTCATCTTAGGAATTCCATATTTTTACATGAGGGATGTCATTTTTAGAAGGACAGTGAACCAGTATAGGTTATTCAAGAATGGAAAAGCTTATGCCATAAATGTACACCAAGACAAAGCTAAGCTCTCTTTGATCAGTTCTCATCAGACAAGAAAGATCATGGGCAGTACAAAGAAGTTTGTCTTGTTGTTCCTGAGAGAAGGAAAGAAGAAAGAAGAAGGAATCAAGTTGGAGATAAAGGAAGCATTGGAAGGATGTAGTGGCGAGCAACATCAACAACTACAAAAACTAATTGAATTCTATAAGGAAGTGTTTCAAGAGCCTCAGGGACTGCCACCTAAGAGGTTGAACACGAGATTCAATTGTTTCCAGAGTCACCACTGTGTAACATTGGGTCTACATGCAATCTATCATTGAAGCAGATGAAGTAAAGAAGCAGTTTCAATAGTTGTTGGAGCAGGGAGTCATTAGACATAGTACATCGCCATGTGGTTCACCCATCATCATGGTGCCAAAGAAAGATGGAAACTGGAGAATGTGCATTGACTACGGTGCCTTGAATAAGATCACCATCAAGAATATTTATCCTTTTCCAATGATTGATGACTTGTTGGATCAATTACAACAAGACAAATTCTTCACTAAGTTGGACCTCAAATCAGGTTACCACCAAGTGAGGATCGAAGCAGAAGACGCGTGGAAGACAACATTCAAAACAAGACAAGGTTTGTATGAGTGGTTAGTAATTCCTTTTGGATTATGCAATGCACCTACAACGTTTATGAGACTAATGAATGATGTACTACGCTCCTTCATTGACTCTTTTTTAATAGTATATATGGTTGACATACTTTAGAAACACTTGGCAATAAAACCTCTCACATGTGACACAAGTACTAGAGACCTTGAAGAAGACTCAATTGATTTCCAACTTGCATAAATGTAAGTTTGGAAAAACTTCCTTGATATATCTTGGACACACAATTGGAGGAGGAGAGTTGAGGGTAGATCCGTAGAATATTGCAACCATCGCCCAATGGCCTATTCCCACCAATGTGATAGAGGTTAGGAATTTCATGGGAGCAACTCATTATTTGAGAAAGTTCATTGTAGACTTCTCCACAGTAGCAATGCCATTGCATGCCATAACCGCCAAAGGAAGGAGATTTCATTGCGATAAGACACAACAAAGAGCATTTGAGGACTTAAAGAAGAAAATTAGTGATGCTCCAGTCTTAGCCATGCTGAATTTGAAATGACTTTTTGAGCTAGAGACTGATGCTAGTGGATATGCATAAGGAGCATTACTCATGCAAGGAGGAAGACATGTGTGTTACCATTCAGAGTTTCATGGAGAAATGCTTGACTATCCCACATATGATAAGGAGCTCTTTGTGATTGTATAAGCAGTGAAGAAGTGGAAGCATTGCCTCTTGGGAAAACAGACTATCATACACACAAATCATCATCCCATTCAATAACTACAGAGTCAGAGCAAGATGCAGCAAGTGAGACATTACAAGTGGCTAGGTTTCTTGCAACAATTTTATGTATTGATTAAGTACAAGAAATGAGACACATTAGGCCATATCTTTTTAATGATTATTTGTGAATTTTCTATCAGGATGGTCTCAAAGTCATGAAACAAATAAAAATATGGTTTGAATTTACTCATATGCTCAATGATCTTATCCCAAATCTGTTGTTTAGCATCAATTACATGTTGTTTTGTTGGGGCTTGATTTAAAGGTTCCTGCAACAATCTTTTAAGATTTTCCCGGACCTTTAAAACATCAACACTCCCTCTCAACTAGGGAGGTATTAACTAATATGTTCTTCATGTAATGGTCTCAAACCCATCCATCCATCTCACATGGCATGGACAAGACTCACATGATCTTGTAGACCATTCTACAGGTAGCATCACCATAGCCACACAGGCTATCTCATGATCAAACAGATCATGTCACAAGTATCACAATCATATCCATACAAGTTATGTCATAGTCACACACACATACTATCTGATGGTCATGTCACAGTCATGCATCTGGGGACTCATCAACACATGTAGCATCTCTCTAGTGGACACAGCCTCATCGTCCTCTTAGACCTTATGTCATTACATGGATTTCATCTAGCTCACACATAGCTAGGCATCTAGCTCATACAGAACTAGGCAACCATCCAGCTCACACAAAATATGGAATATGCAGTTGAGCCAGTTCATATAGAACTATGCTACTACCTAATCCAAATGGAGTCTAGGCAACTGCAACTCGCCAGCTCACACAGAATCTGTAATACCCCAAGGACGAGCCCCAATTATATCTATGAATTGTAAACATGTTTTGTAGGCTGGTGAGCCGAGCAATTGTAAGTTGGTAAGCTTATGTGCAAGTAGGCCAGAGAGCCTAGGTGTTAAAGGCCAAGAGCCTGTTTTGTACATGTAATTATGCACTTCGTTAATAAAAAAACATCGCTGCGTGTAGAGTGACCACGGAGAAAGAGTGACGAGGGACTAAGATTCCACAAGGTTGGGCAAGGGAGGGGGATAAGTATGTGGGCCTAGGGGCTAAGCTAGGGGGCTTACCTCTAGAGGAATAATATTTTAATATTAATTCCTGAAGACTAAGGTGGACATGATATGTTTTTGTTATCCTAAGTTCCTAGAAAGGGGACGTAAGCTAAATGGAGCGCATGCAGCTCTAGGAAGACAAGTGTCAACCTAGGATCATGCAGTTAAAAGTTTACACTACCCGTAAGCTCAAGTTACACTACCCGTAAGCTCAGGTTAAGCTCAATTTGTTTACACTACCCATGAGCTCAGGTTACAAAACCAACAAATTGAATTTATTCCTCTCATGGTTTGTGGATGCTAATAATCATGGGATAGTAGGATCATATGATATTAGTGGTGATCCTTGACAGAGCTTCACTTTCCTTTCCCTTTCATTTAGCACATTCATTTGCACAAGGGGCTCTATCCTATTTTCAAATCTAGCTTCCATATGAGTTTTAACTGAAATAACTGAAGAATTGCCACTTGCAATTGGATATTGAATTATAGGAATAGGGGGAGAAGTGACTACCACCATCGGCTCAATTATTATTTTAGCTTGCAAATCCCCTAAGGGAGTGTCAACCTCCTTTGTCATATCTTCTTGCAAGAGTGTGTCTAACTCACCACATGCATCTCCTGAGGAAAAATTGATTATTCACTTAGCTTGATCTTGTATTTTCCCCTTTTTTCAATTTGGCTCTCCTATATTGATTTCCTCAAGCTCTCTTTATCCATCATAGGCTTTTCTTTTACTCCTAATCTCTTGCTTAGCTAAACTTTTAACTACCAAGGTAGTGATAGATTCAACTACTTGTCCAACTCCGCTTGACATTTGTCTTGGGTTTGTCTTGCGACACTCAAAATCAACAGTGTTGGGAACCATGCTAGTGGACACTGTGGGTTTGCCTTCCTTTATATATTTTCTCTTCAATTTGTATTGCACCACCTACAATTCCAGCATGTATTGCACCTCCTCCCATGTATCTTTATTAGCCATCATTTCAACCTCAATATCATTTTAAGAATTTAAGGCAACTCGTTGCTTTGATATAATATGGTAGGGGTCGTACACCCGAACATTTCCTAACTTGAAACCAAATGAAATAATCATTTTATTCACATTATCAAATGCAAACTTGTTTTTAGCAACAAATGACAATACTTGAGCAGGCTTTGATTTTTTAAGGAAAAGTGGAGATAATTAGAGGACAATCTTTATCTGAGATACTCTACAGAAACAACTCTTGACAAAATGTATGATGATAAGAGGTGAGGCTCAAGTTCACAACCATAAATTCTAATAACTATGCAATCCCGATAGAGATACTAATTGTTGTCTCTGGTCTTTGGACTACGGTTGAAGGATGTTACGAAATTCATAGGGGGTGACTTACCATGAAATATGGTATGAGCATGGAAGAGAAATTTATTGGCAAAATAACTAAACCCCCCTTTTAGCTCAATCTGTATCACAATTGAGATCCATTCGACCACTGGAAGAGGATTACCATCCTTATCTAGCTTCTTCAAATTCAAATGTTCAAATTGTTTGCATTGAAAATAAAACAATGAATATACTAAGTACCTCTAGTACCTGAACATTTTAAGGTCATGATATCCAGACAATTGTTTATGTGTTTTATTTGTTAGAAATTATGCATACTAGTACTTAACTGGGGGTAAAATAGAAGGAGGGGAAATTTCATCCATAATAAGAAGTATAACTTCATCAACTAGTGAATATTCGTCATATCCTAAAATTGAAGAAATCGTGGATATGACTTCACGTGGAAACTTGGCAAAAGCAAAAGTTTGCAGAGGAAAGGTTAAGTCAAGGATTGGTACATGGTTGCACATATAACATTGAACAACTTATTTCTTATCATGGCCATGCCAACTATTCACTTTAGCAACCATCTCTTCTTCATTAACAACGAATTCACCCAATGGCAAGAGAAGCATGGTTGATATGGATTCAATTGTGATAGAAAAAATTTCCCTAGAGTTGTTCGAAGAGACTTGGGTATGGTTAAGAGGGTTATATGAATTTGTGCAGGCCTCTATGAAATTAAGTGAATGGAAAGTGGAGGGAACAACCTGAGCTAAATGGCTTGACCAAGACGAAAATTGGTCAAACCCAGTGCGAAAAAGGTCCCTAGCAAACTCACACACTTTCCCTTAGCATCCCACTAAAACATGTGTATTGAAAATGTCCCAATCAAGGTCAATTAAAGCTTCTAAGTATGTTGAAGGTTTTACAGATGAGCCAATGGTTGAAGGTTTCTTTCTTGGAGCCATTTCCTTTCAGAATTTCAAGTTAGTCCTCTAAAAATAAAGAAAGCAAGTGGTTGGCGAACTTACAAATTTGCAACGGACCCAAGTCTATTCTTTGTGAAGATTGTGACCTTATCTGAGCACCTTGGAGTAAAATGATGAACAAAGAAGTTGAAATAACTTATTTTAAATGACCAATCCTCAATAAAACAATGTTTTTCACCTACATCATGTAGTAAATACGAAATTAAGTAGCAAGTACCTTGAAATACACACAACATTAATGTAATAAATGATGAGAAATAAATGCCAAAATCACATGGAGAGTTGCTCTTTTACACAAAACTACTGGTATTCAAAAGTGGTTTCAAAACTTGCAAAGTGACATCCAAAATTGTTGTCACATGCTCCGAAAAGTTTTTTATGTACATGTGTTGATCCATGGATGATGTCGGAGTGGAGTATTCTCATTATCCCTCAGACACTTTCCGCTCTAAAATACATTTTGATCATCGAATCATAGCATATATCCATTGTTGGATACTTCAAAGCACAAAGGCTCCAATTTAGATGAAACACTTTTCCCTTTGAAATGAATATTCATCGCTCGATCATTTCACACAACCGCCGTTGGATTTTTCAGAGCATAAGAGCTCCATTAACACGAGATCATTTTATCCTCCGAAATTAATTATGCCCATTTGATCTCACGAAAGGAGCGTCGATAGATCTTTCAGGTTTTGATAACTCCATTAACTAGTGATTGCTTCTTCCTCCAAAATGAAATACTCGTCGTTAGATTGCATTTGCAAAAGATTTTACTATCATATCACAATGTAAAAAATTTAAACGATGAGGCTCATGTTTTATTTCCAATGAAATTATACATCATATTTTTATTTTTTTTTCAGATTATAATCGATAATAAAATAACATAAACCTTACATAAATGCATGTAAATGTGAACGGATATAACGAAAATCATACAACCAGATTTTCATGACAATAGGGCCTACTAAGGAATTCTAGAATATTCAACAAATTTTATCTCCAACATACCCAAACTTTCACCCATATTTAAAGCCCTATATCTTGTCCTTCTATGTCAACAAGGTTGCTTCTATTGTAGTGTAAAAATTTGACCAAGGAGGACAAGTATTACTTGAAGCATGGGGTGATGTACAGATTCAATCGGGTATGTCCAAAGTTGAAAGACCTATAGTGTTGCATACCTAACTATGACATCTATATTGAGTAATAGATTCTATATACATGAGCTATTTTGTCCGTATGCTAATGATTTTGGAATAATGTTTTAGTCCTAAGCTTTGATAATATCATAGTTTAATATTTATAAAAGCTCGGTTTTATGAAATAAGGATTTTGTTGTTTTTATTAGTGATCTATGCTTTAAGTTAGGGTCTTTGCCTCTTTTTGATATAAACAAGGGTTTGCCTCCTCTCCTATGTAACTCTTATTATTTTACCAATATAATCAATTAAATTATTGAAGAAGTCTACTTCAATTACTTGGATTTGCATATGCATTACACCCATAGGTGTATAAGCCCCCCACTATTCTCCTTGTTTTTTGGTTCTTTATTTTGGGTATAGTGACAATGCATCTAGACTTGAATCTCTTAGTCACATGGTTCTTTTATGAGGGATAAAATGACAACCAACCTTGTGCTCTATAATTTTGTATCCCTCTAAGTTAGACAAAGTATTAATTGATTGCAAGGCCCATGGTTTATGGGCAGTGTTGATATGTTTATGAAGTCATGGTAGTGAAGGTTCAACCCACATACAAAATCACCATCATCTACATTGATCTATGAAATATTGCCCAATATCCCTCTTGAATATTAAAGTTGTAAGTCTCTCACAACTATTGAAAATCATGCTCTATATAAATATACTACCTCGAGCATTGATATGAGAGATCTACCAGTTTTCTATCACCACCAAATTTTCATTTTATGTTGTTTTAAGTAAGGCTCTTCTAGAATAAATCACGCTGAAGTGTGAGGAGGACAAGTGGACACAAGTTTTGGATTTCACACATAGTGTTTTTTGTTGTAGGATTTGTTTTGAACATAGGAACTTAGTTGCATCTTATATGCAAAAAATGCCTCACANAAAAAAAAAAAAAAGGAATCACAAACCTACTTGGTGGAAGGAGTCGGTGTTTGATCACCAATGGGTGGCCTCTTAGCCTATTGCTTTAGAAAATGACCCTACTCCACCCCACAAGGGGATTGTTGATGGTATTGACCCTATGATGGTTAAAATTATTCTTTTGCTAGCCTTCCTCCCTAATTACCCTCTCAGGGGGGGATGATTGGGAAAAACCTGAATCATTAATAAATGGAGGGTGATTCAATCCATTCAATTAAGCCCCTTAGTGAATTGCAATTAGAGATAGTCGAGACTCACAAGTTTTCAAAGCAATTTGTGTTAATGCTTATAAAGAAATGTTACATTGACAAAAAAAGAGGATAAGATGAATTGCACATCAAAGTATATGATCCTTCAATCAGGGAAACATAAGAAGTTTCCCCTCTTTCAACCCCGTTAATCAACGAAGCTAGTATAAAATATTATAGTTTATGTGGTCTTTGACTTGTTTCTCAGTTGTTCATCGTATAGATACAAAATTAGTCTATGGATCCCTTGTTGAATATCAAACCCTAAATATGATGATCTCATTTACTTAGACTAGTATTTTGGCATTTAATATCAAACCTTGAATTAGATAAGTGCTTCAACGCAATGCATGGTATAATATTTTGTATAACAATCTTACTTTAACAAAACATTTTATTTATTTACCTAAAAATGATTTTTTAATTAATATTTTTCACAATTGTGCATGTCATTTTGTATGCAAGTTATAGAAGTGAAAATGGTTGTGAAGTGTGAGGATTGCTTGAAGGTAATGAGAAAATCTATTTCCAAACTTCATGATCTATAAAAAAGAGTAGGAAATATGAAGGAGCTTAGTCCCTACCCTTTTGCAATGTTAATATGTTTATTTTTATTGCATCTTTTCTCAATGAAGTTTTCCCTATTTTTTTGCAATGTTAACATGTCTATTGTCATTATTTATTTTTCTTGTGAATTTGTGCCAATGAAAATTGAGAGTCTATCTAATAGCATTATAATTGTAATATTTTAATATCATTATTTAGTTTTCTTGTGAATTTGTGCAAATGAAAATTGACAATCTATCTAATAGCATTATAATTGTAATATTTTAATATCATTATTTAGTTTTGTTGTGAATTTGTGTAAATGAAAATTGACAATCTATATAATAGCATTATAATTATAATATTTTAATAAGCATTTGATGGTGATTTTTCCTAGCGAGGTCTACGGTTAGGGTTTCCACAGGGATCTGACCCTACTCCAGGTCTATTTGACCGATCACATGTTTGAAGGTCGTTCTCATGACCCCTGTCTCCATTAGGCATGAGGTCTTGTACATTTAGTAGTTGTGGTGGATGGAAGAGGAGCTAGTGGACTTCTTGGACGACCCCCTAGTGGGCCAATCGATTTGGGCCATGCCAAATCCATTTGGAGACTATTTTTGCATGCTCGACTGACCCCTGGAGGAGGACACCTTGAAGGTACTTGATTCAATCATCAGAAACCTTGGCAAGCATCTGTGGAGAGTGATTGATGGGGCATACTTACCTCTTGTGAATCCCATCGAGCATTGTCACAATGGAGACACGAGGGTTTATTATGGGAAACCTGCCTCCGCACCATCAGACTCCATGTTGGTCATCTCACTCGCAGAAGATGCAAAGTCGTGGTATCACGATCTTTCATGGACACAGGGGATCACTCCAAATCATTATGAAGGTTTCTCCACAGGGAAACCTGCAACAAGTAGCCTTGAGTTGAGCTTGTCAGCCACAATTCCAAAGGGTTTCATTGGGAAATTCCTTACGAGAGATCTCATGAGAAGCCACGCTATGGAAAAATACCCTCCCTGTTTCGTTGATAGTCTTCACCAAGGAGTCTTGGAAAGAAAGAAGCATAATCACAAATGTGTAAAACATAAGGCATAGAGGATAAACCTGGTTCTGGTGGAGGGCGTAAAGCTACATGAAATATCACTCATGAAGAATGCAACCCTTGTGGGAAAGTTTGTCGGTAAAAGGATGTCATGGGAAACCCAAAAAATGGGCAAAGGAACATTTCACAAGAATCCTTGGGTATGCGCCCAATATTCTGGTTTTGGAAAAGGGATAGTTAACTTGGGTCATGCATTCAGTAGCATACGCTGATAAAATTCTTCTTAGTCATTGGAATTGGGGATCCCAAGCACTATTCCTCAAAAAATGGTATGTGAATTTCGATGCAACCTCTTAAGGGCTTGAGGTCACTCTAATTTTGGTTTTTTCCCTGGGCTCCCCATAATTCTTTGGTCGGAAGAGGTGTTCTGGGAGTGTTACCCCCCCCCCCTAATCCTAGGGTTAAATAAGTAGATGATGTCTCGAGGCCCGCAGGTAGCAGACATGGAGTATCGAGAGCTAGATGGAAAACACAACCCACAGAGCCCCTCTTCTTCACCACGCTTCACTGTCATCATCAACAGTATAGCAGTGTCCACCATGCCAGCCTGGTCCATGGAGGGCAACAAGTATTAACTAGTCAAGTCTCATGGTGAGTATTGTTTTAATATTTGTGGCATTTGGATAAGTTTCAAAGGTTTCTCTATAATTTTGAAACGTTTGCTCGGAAGTTATGTTTTTTACCGTCTTTCACCTTGGTGGTTATCTTGGGGTTTCTAGTAAATTGGTCGCCCATGGGGAAAGGGGTGCTACTAGGGGTTCTTCTAGATGGTGTATTGTGCCATTCTCGGTCGTCTTTTATCACTTTCCATATTATTTCCCCTTTGTATCCTCATCTTTTGGGTTTTTGGGTTATATGTACCCCCAAAAGGGGCTTGTAACTCATTATCTTATGGGAAGAAGGGGATAAAGGCCTAAAGGTTGTTGCAATTGGCATCAATAAATAAATAAAAGGAAAGAGAAGCCATGATCAAAATGCAGTGGCAAGGATACAAAGGGACATAAAATCTATTGTCCAAAACTTGAGCTCTACCTTTATAAGTGCTCACCCTAAGTCTTGAGTGTGAATGAATGCCTCGCCAATTTGAAAAGGACTTCTAAGTATCCCACTTAAAAGGAAACACATTTAATGCACAAAATCAAGAAACCTTGTAAAGGAGACTTGCAAATTATCTAAAGAAAATAAAGAACAAGGAAATTATAGGGCTTGGAAAAAGGTCGTGCCCCAAATGAAAGGTAACTCAAGAATGCAACGCACCCTCCACAAAGGCACCCATGAAATGAGACCATATGTGACCCTTTAATGTCAATGACCGCATGCACAAAAGTCTCTCCCTCATCCACCTCACATTCATTACATGACCTAGATAGGGTTCACTGGGGAAACACTAATATAAATAGAAGAAGGAGAGAGTCACGATCATCATCAATCATGCACTTGTGTTTATTCCTCTGTACACTTGGGGCATAGATGTAATGGAGGAGCACTAATCTTTTTATCTTTCTCTCATTCCATTTTTTTGTGCATTATATATATTTGTCTTAAGGTGCTAAGGCTTCTTGGAGCATTATTGAATTGTAGGGCTACAGTTTGATCCTTAAGGATGCATTGGAGTTAGGGTTTGGTGATAAACCCTAAGTTGTACATGTTGAGGAATAAGAGAAGAGGAGATGCCTTGAATGAGGTCAAGGACGACTTGCTAGTGATGATTCTAGCTTGTTGGAGTATCTTTGGTGAAGCTAGGTTTTTTCTTGGTTTTCCCTAGCTGGGGTTTTGGAGATCTTGGAGAGTTGTACTAGCTTGTGATAAGTTGAGAGAATGTACTTAAACTTCATCTTTCATATATTATAACTTCATCTTTCGTGTATATGTGTGTGTGTGTGTGTGTGTGTGTGTGTGTGTGAAGCTTTTAGTTGTCCAAAATCAATTTATTGCAGATTTTCTTTTCAATTATTATTGTCTTCGTGGTTTGTTAATCTCCAACACTTATATGTCCTATTGATTTGACATAAGTTAAGGCTGAAATTGTTAAAAAAATAATATTTATATTGAAGATAATAAGAAAGGTTTATTTCTATAAATCTCCATTAATTGCAATGATTACAAAGTTGGTTTATGCATTAAAAGATTTCCCTAAAGGTTGAAACTTGTTGGCATATAATTGGTATCTACTCTCTTGGATTTCCTAGTGTTTGGGGTTGATGTGAAGTGAAATATTGTTCGTTGTTTGTTGTTGTAATTTATATCTTAGTTCATCCCTATGGCTAGTAATTCATAGGGATTAAATCCATGGAACCTCTAAAAAGATGAAATTTATGAATTTGCAAAAGAAACCTCAACTCATGAAATTTCTACATGGTATCAAAGCTTTCTTGCTAAAATCATTCTTTTGTTGAAGAAGGAGTTGATACTTTCGTTGCATTGTACCTGGGAGTGGTATGTTGACTTTGTATGGGTTGTTTGGGTGTGAAACCCTAGTTCGTTTGGGAGAAGCGTTGGAGCCCTAGAGGTGCTTGCTCTACTTCATTATTGTTGACCTTTATTTTGAGGTGGATTCAAATCTTGTAGAGATGTCTAATTTTGACAGAGTTTCCAATTTCATCACTTGGAAGCTTAGGATACAAATTCTTATGGAGGAAGTCGAGATTTGGGAGTATGTTGAGAAAGAGATTGCACAACCTACCAATCCAAAGTTGTTGGTTTCTTATAACAAGGAGACCAAGGCAAAGAGAATCATTCTTAATTCTATGAAGGATCATTTCATTGTTCACAATGTAGACAAGACAACTAGAAGGATATGTTTGAATCTTTGATTGGCTTATTTCAAAGTTCTTGTGTTTTCCGACAAATGCTCTTATGAAACAAGCTTTCAACAATTTTCATGAGCAAGACAAATAATGTCGTGAGCTTCATGCCTAAGATCATAGAGTTGAGAGACCAGTTAATTTCCATTGGGAAAAAGGTGGAAAACACAAAGGGACATAAAATCCATAGCCCAAAACTTGAGCTCTACCTTTCTAAGCACCCTCCCTAAGTCTTGAGTGCGAATGAATGCCTCACCAATTTGAAAAGGACTTCTAAGTATCCCACTTGAAAGGAAACACATTTAATGCAAAAAATCAAGAAACCTTGTAAAGAGGACTTGCAAATAAAGAAAATAAAGAAAAAGACAATTATAGGGCTTGGAAAAAGGTTGTTCCCCAAACGAAAGGTAAATCAAGGATGCAGCGCACCCTCCACAAAGGTACCCATGGAAATGAGACCATATTTTACCCTTTCTTGTCAATGACCCTATGCCCAAAAGTCTCTCCCTCATCCACCACATTCATTACATGACCTAAATAGGGTTCACCCGGGAAACACTCCTCATAATGATAATGGAAGAGAATATACATATAATGAATTTGAAAGCTACCTTTTCCAACATGGGATCAAGCATCAAATCATAGTTCCATACAATCCTCAACAGAATGGTGTAGATGAAAAAATGAACACAACTCTCTTAAATATTGTTTATTCGATGTTGTTTTTCAAAAATGTCAAATTGATGTTTTGGTTTGATGCAGTTCTATGTGCAATATATGTGAAAAACAAGAGTTCATCTCATGCTCTTGGGAATAAGACTCCTAATGAAATGTGGTATGGCTGCATCCCTTTGGTGAGGCATCTCAAGGTCTTTGGTTACACTTGATATGTCGTAATTCCTAAGGAGCAAAGAAACAAGCTTGATGCAAGGAGTCAAAAGTGAATCTTCTTGGGGTTCTCAAATAACACCAAGGCACGTCGTCTTTATGATGAGGTAAACAAGAAGTTCATATTTTCCAGAAATGTAATTTTTCTTGAATCCTTCGACAATGACAAAACTATTGAGTGACAACTTGATCATCTGGATAGATTCACCCATGTAAGGACATATCATGAGTTTGATGATGAGATTCCACAACTTGAAGGGGGGATCCCTATCTTGGATCAATATCTAAAATCTCCTTTTGAAGCACCATCTCACTTAGAGGATTGAAAAGATAAACCTTGATGGAAATGAAACACCATCTTAATCAGTTGAGAAACCTAGACCATGTCAAAAAGGTCCACCAAAGTGGCTCATAAAAACACTTGAAAGTATTAATCTTGACGAGGTTGGAAAGACAAGAACCAATTGTTCTACAAGACAAGATGGAGGTTATGTAGATAATTCATATTTAGGTGAAGTGGATGATATGGATGTTTCATATGATTATGAATTGAATTTATCTACTAATTTTGAACCAAATTACTTTGAAGAAGTTGATTCTCATGATGAGTGGAAAGAAGCCATGCAGGAGGAGTATGATGCTCTCATCAAGAATCAAACATGGAAGTTGGTGGACCCTCCATTCGAAGCCAAACCAATTGGTTGCAAGTGGGACTTAGAGAACATGTACAAATCAAATGGCTCACTTGACAAGCACAAAGTGAAGCACGTGGAAAAAGGATTTGCATAGAAAGAAGGAATTGATTATGAAGATACTTTTTCCCCCACAATAAAATGGGCTACCATTCGTACTCTATTTTCCTTGGCAATAGAGAATGGATGGAAAGTTCATCAAATGGATGTGAAGATTGTTTTCTTGAATGGAGACTTGAAAGAGAATGTCTTCATGTTTCAGTGAGAACGTTTTGTTGTGAAGGGACAAGAACATAAAGTATGAAAACTTATCAAATCCTTATATGGCCTTAAACAAGCACCGCGAGCCTGGTATGAAAAGCTAACTGAGCATCTTCTGAAATTGAATTCCAAGCACTTTAATCTTGATGATGAAACTATATTTGTCAAGAAAGTTGGAAAAAATGTTGTATATATTGTAGTGTATGTAGATGATCTATTGATAACAGAGAACAATGAAAGCTATATTGCATCCATAAAAAAAAAAATTGAAGAAAAGATTTGAGATGACAGATTTGTTAAAATGTGATATGCTCGTTTAACCATAGACAATGTCACATCATTGTCACCCAACCATAGGCATTCACATATTCCACCCCTGAGCACAATAAGCTTTAGAATGTACCTCTACTAAAAGAAGCGTACCTTTACCAAGAGAAGCGCATAAGAGAGATACCAGAAAGACTGAGAATACTCCACAACAACTATTGCACTACTTTCTCCAGACTTGCACCCTCTTCTGTTGCAGTGGTTGCTCATTAGACTTGCGCACTATTTTGTTGCAGTTGTTGCTCCTTAAACTTGCACACTAGTTGAATGAGTGTATCCCAATGAGCTAGGCGCCTCCCTATTTATATTAGCATGTCCATGTGACTAGGGTCGACTTCTCTTTCTAGAACCTTTGAATACTTAAATAATATTTTCTTTGATCTGACTTCTCTTCTAGGGTTTTCACGCCTCTGTTTAAAGGTTCTCTTACTCCCAAAATATTCTATTCTAAGTATAAAGGTTACACTTGGAGGTAAATACCTCTTGTAGCTACCAAAACATCAACACTCCCTCTCAACTAGGGAGGTATTAACTAATATGTTCTTCATGTAATGGTCTCAAACACATCCATCCATCTCACATGGCATGGGCAAGACTTACATGATCTTGTAGACCATTCTACAGGTAGCATCACCATAGCCACACAAGCTATCTCGTGATCAAACAGATCATGTCACAAGTATCACAATCATAGCCATACAAGCTCTATCATAGTCACACACACAGACTATCTGATGGTCATGTCACAGTCATGCATTTGGGGACTCATCAACACATGTAGCATCTCTCTAGTGGACACAACCTCATGGTCCTCTTAGACCTTATGTCATTACAGGGATTTCATCTAGCTCACACATAGCTAGGCATCTAGCTCATACAGAACTAGGCAATCATCCAGCTCACACAAAATATGGAATATGCAGTTGAGCCAGTTCATACAGAACTACGCTACTACCTAATCCAAATGGAGTCTAGGTAACTGTAACTTGTCAGCTCACACAAAATCTGTAATACCCGAAGGACGAGCCCCAATTATATCTATGTATTGTAAACATGTTTTGTAGGCTAGTGAGCCGAGCAATTGTAAGTTGGTAAGCATATGTGCAAGTAGGCCAGAGAGCCTAGGTGTTAAAGGTCAGGAGCTTGTTTTGTACATGTAATTATGCACTTTGTTAATATAAAAACATCGCTGCGTGTAGAGTGACCACGAAGAAAGAGTGACGGGTGACTAATATTCCACAAGTTTGGGCAAGGGAGGGGGATAAGTATGTGGGCCTAGGGGCTAAGCTAGGGGGCTTATCTCTAGAGGAATAATATTTTGATATTAATTCTTGAAGACTAAGGTGGACATGATATGTTTTTGTTATCCTAAGTTCCTAGAAAGAGGACGTAAGCTAAATGGAGCGCATGCAGCTCCAGGAAGACAATTGTCGACCTACGATCATGCAGTTAAAAGTTGA
This sequence comes from Picea engelmannii, assembly GCA_009831015.1. Lineage (NCBI taxonomy): Eukaryota > Viridiplantae > Streptophyta > Pinopsida > Pinales > Pinaceae > Picea > Picea engelmannii. The sequence continues at coordinate 119,996 of ML795346.1, forward strand.
AGCGTCGGTTGTGTTGGGAGTTTGTGGGGATCTGGGGCGTCTGAGCCGTTTTTCCTCTGCGTCTGCCTCTGCATACCCGTGCACAGTGAAGGAAACCCTCGCGGGAAGATGGTTCGATGGTCATTCTGCCATCCTCTGTCTGAGTTCGTTCTGTCCATTCTCCCATACTTTGTCTAAACCCAATACCTCTGTCATCTAACCTCTGCATACCCTCACGCATCTCTGAAAACGGAAACTGTGAAGTTGTCATGTGCTACTTCCTGTGACGCCCGACACAATTGTAGTCGCCTGAGCCATGTTGTGACTTAGCGTTAGGTTGTTGCCTTTTGTGTGTCCATAACCATTTTTCCCTATTGTTATTGTTGTTGTTGCTGTCACCCATACCCGGTTGTAGTTGAGTCGAACACTGGTTGAAGAGGCAGGTTGTCATGCCAGTGAGCAACTCTCCCAAGTAAGAGAGTTTGTTGGGAAGTGAGTTCTCTTGGAAGGGAGTCCCGTAGAAGCTAACATACTCTGATACTTTTAGTCCAGCCTGTTGATGAATCCCAAGGTAAGGGAGGGGTACTAGACGATGGCCTTGTATTAGTGAAGGTGTATCCTCCTGGGGTGGAGCAGGCGTGTGGGGAATGAGGGTCTGTGGGTTGTGGGCGTAAGTGGCTCCTGGGATAAAAGATCCTTCATGTTGCTTTGTACAACTTCCTTGTTGTCCTTTCCAAACCTAGAATTCCCTTTCCTGATAGAGTTTAGTCCCAGCTCGGTGGTGACCTACTACTGAGAGTGATGAGCAGCGCGGTCTAAGGCTGGGAGGTTCGTGGAAGGTCTGCATGTAGTTGGTGGATTTACTCCAACTAAAAGATAAGTATCATTTATGTGAGTAATTATGTATTTTATGTATGTTTTGGGATGCTTGAATGTTATCATGTATTTCGTCGCGTATATGAATTACGGTTAGTTTCATTCATTCTGAACTGGTAGCTGTAATTCTATGTTTATTGTGTTATGTGTTTTATTTCGATTAAAATGCATATATTATATAAGTGTATATTCTGTGTGGTAGCATTACTCGGTCTCTGGAGGTTCAGGGATGTTACAATATTTGTCGAGGATGTTACAAAATCTTCCATCTAGTTCATACATAACTAGTAAACTCGCCATCTCACACAGAATCTGACATCTAGTTCATACAGAACTAGTAACCTCTAGTTGGCACACCAAGAAACCGGTCCATAATGACTAGGCATCTAATCACAAGGATTAGGCGATGTAGTGCGCACACACTACCCATCTAGCCCAAGGCTAGGAATCACCTCCAACCACATAGGTTGGCCCTCCAGCTTGAAAAGTTGGTAAACTCATCAACCCCAAAGGCTCAACATTTGTTGTGTGTGAGTTCATGTTGACTACTTCCATAGTCGATAATGTGCCTTTAAATGACCACTTGTTGCTGCCACACTCTGCAAGATACTGCCCAAAGAATCGCATATGTGACTCGTCACTCCCTTTTACGAGGGGCCTCCTTCTGGACCACGCCAAGCTTGTCCATGAAGTACACAAACTTCACTCTTGACATAGGCTTGGTCAACACATATGCTATCTACTCATATGTAGAGACATGTTGGAGCTTCATTTCTCACTTTGACACAATATCTTTGATATAATGGTACTTGATCTCGATATGCTTGTAATTTTCATGAAACAACGGGTTCTCTGACAACTTCACACAACTTTGGTTGTCGCAACAGATACAAGTCACCTTCAACTCGAGATCACTGAGTGCCACACTAGTCTACTTCCTACTAAAGCATGAGATCATAGCTAATCCCAAACTGAAGCAACATCTATATGTACTCTTCCGGTATGTGACACTATTGTCCCAATCTGAATCAGTATAGCCTTGTAGTCTTATCTTATGATCTGAAACATATCGGAGTCCATAATCAATTGTACCTTTCAGGAACCTCAACACATGCTTTGTTGCAACCGAGTGAACATGTCTTGGTTCAACCATATACTGACTCAAAGTGTTCACAACAAAGCATATATATGTCCTAGTGTTCGTCAAATACATCAACGAACCAATAATATGCTTGTACATGGTGACATCCACTGTGTCTGAAGAAGTATCACTTAATAACTTCAAGTTTGTCACCATCGGTGTGGGCATGGATTTAAAATCCATCATATCAAATCTCTTTAGGATTTATACCACATATTTTCCTTGGCACAGGAAAATCTCATTTGGTTTCTTCCACACCTCTAGACCCAAAAAGTAATGCATCATACCCAAGTCTTTCATCTCTAACTCAAATGCAAGATTTATCTTTCACTATGTGATGAGATTCTCATTCCCTATTAGAAACAGGACATCCACATATAATAGTAATATCACTGGTCCACAATCCACAACCTTGTAGTAAAGGTTGGAATCTACTTTACTCTTGATAAATCCCAATCTCATTAGGAAATTGTTTGATCTGGCATATCATGCCCTGGGTACTTGCTTAGGCTCGTACAAAGCCTTCTTCAATCTACAGACATGAGACTCCTTCTCATGTATCTTTTGGCTGCTCTATGTACACTTATTATGGCCACTGGATCAAGTGTCTCATCATAATCTTCTCCCTCTTGCTAGGAGAATATTTTGGCCACAAATCAAGCTTTGTACATCTCTATATTGTTATCTGCAACATGCTTGATCTTGTAGATCAACTTGGAAGTCACCATTGACTTCCCTTCTGGTCTTGGAACCAAGGTAAATTCCATATACTAGTCTTTTTGACTCGCTTCCCCCTCAATCATTGAAACAAGGGAATCTTCCCAAGAGATCTCATATCTCCTTGAAGTATTTGAAGCTTCAATTTAGCCTCCACAACTCATGGCCCATGTATGTCAATCCTGGAAGACGTCTCTCTCTCCCATATGAATCTATGGAGGAATACTTTCTGAATGAAAGTCTCTAAGCAACTGAATCTCTTTGAAATCAGGTTCACTCTGAGTCTCCATGCTCCCTTTGAAGTTTAACTCCCTCTGAGTCTATATAATCTTTGGAACCATCTACTCCCTATGAATGTGATGATCTCCTTTGAAGTCTAATCTCCTATGAACATTCCAGGGAAGGCTTCTCCTCCCTATTGGATCATAATGGATGACTCCCTCTGAACTCTAGCTCCTTCTAAGTTGGTACTTTGTGGGGCCACTTGCCTCACCACTGCTGAAGCCATCTCCTCCTCCTCGTGATATCGCTTATCAAGGCCACATATATGTATCCCTTTTTCATCATGCAAAGTAACACATGACCATGTTGGTCTCTTCCTGGTTACTGCAACGATTCTAGGTAGGCCCTTCTAGCTCTACTAACTCTTCCTAATGATCCGAGGAGTGATCAACTGAACTAAAGGGATTTGTTCAGTCATCTTTGGAGCCTTATTCTCCTTACAATCAATATCCATATGAGATACTTTGTATCTCACAAAAGTATCCTTCTTTCCAGAAGGTTTTAGCTTCGTCGTCTTTTTCTTCGGTGCATGGATGTATATGATTGTGAATACAACTTCTTATCTGGATAGTCTGCTCTGTTAGGATATTTAGACACTTAGGAGTTAGTTAAGATCGGTTTCATCTAATGTGTCGTTAGGTAAAAGTGTATTTCTTAGTATGCATTAGTATGCATTTGTAGTTAGGAAATATGACGGTCACGATATGTTCCCGACATAGAATGATCTGACAGTTCATATTCTCCTCGATCTTAACAGCCATTGATATGTGGATTAACACCGATTGGTCCCTGATCTCTATTTAAAAAGCGTGGAGGGTCATTTTTTGATGATCAATTGTCAGAAACTCTCTTGTAAAATCTCTATGTAATCTTTTTCTTTTTCATTAATAAATTGCTCCAAGTGGTCGCGTTGGTTGGGGTCATGGATGTTTCCCCATAGGAGTTTTACCACGTCAAAACAATGGTGTGTTGATCTTTGATCTGGTTGTGTGAGTGGTTATTGAAGGTGTCCGTTCTATGTTGGATTACTCAGAGGGGGGGTGAATCAGTAATAGCGTAATTATAATCATTTTTCTTTAAATGTTATATCAATATAGAATTATTATCCAATAATGAGCAGTAAGAAATAAACAATCACACACATACACAGTACACCAGTGTTTTACGTGGAAACCCAAATCAGGAGAAAACCACAGAATGATTTTTCTTATATGTCTTGAATAATTACATTCATTGGAAGCACCAACTTCCTTTGTTTTCCAGCTGCAACTGGAAGGAGGCTCCAACCCCCTAGTTTCTCAGGTTACAACCTGAGGGAATCTCCAACTCAGCTGGAAAACAAAGAAAGTTGGTGCTTCCAATGAATGTAATTCTTCGAGACATATAAGAAAAAACATTCCACGGTTTTCTCTCGATTTGGGTTTCCACGTAAAACACTGGTGTACTGTGTATGTGTGTGATTGTTTATTTCTTACTATTCATTATTGGATAATAATTCTACATTGATATAACATTTGAAGAAAAAATATTATAATTACGCTATTACTGATTCACCCCCCCCCCCTCTCAGTAATCAAACAATT
>ML795346.1:124580-159201 GCA_009831015.1 Picea engelmannii
CCTTCAGAAATCAATTTAACCACTGAAAGGTAGATCATGGAGAGTACCAACTCGTATAAAAATGGAATACCACAGTTTGATGGACAGAGGTATGCTTTTTGGAGCATAAAGATGAAGACATATATACAGGCACAGAGATTTCAAGTTTGGCAATCAATTGTAGATGGATACATAGCACCAGCAGTTCCACCAACAAATGACAAAGCAATGAAACTTGGTGAAAATAATTCCAAAGCCATAAATGCATTTTTGAATGGTCTCAGTGATACAGTATTCACCAAAGTTGCACATTGTAAATCCGCTAAAGAGATTTAGGACAAGCTTCGAAATATTTATGAAGGAGATTCAAAAGTCAAAGCAACAAAGCTTCAAACTTACAGAGGTCAGTTTGAACAACTAAAAATGAAGGAAGATGAAGATATTGCAGCGTAATTCTTACGAGTCGATGAAACAGTGAATGCAATCATAGGATTGGGAGAAGAAATCGAAGAATCTGTAATTGTTCAAAAGGTACTAAGATCTCTTCCTATGAGATTCAACCCTAAGATATTAGCACTGAAAGAAAGATCGGATCTAAACTCAATAAGCATGGACGAACTGCATGGAATCTTCACAGCATATGAGATGAAAACTGAACAGGAAAATCCAGATGTAAAAGAAGCAGCGTTCAAAGCATCCAAAAGATCAAAGCAAAAGAAAAAGGAACAAAAAGAATATAACAGCAGCAACGACGTCTCAGATTAATGATTCACCCCCCCTCTCAGTAATCCAACAGAATGTGGGAAAAATTCTCCATCATTTCGTCCCTCTGTCGCATGAGAGCTTGCTCAAGCAATAGATTGATAGAATCGTTTGCTCCGTCATTTTTCTTTTCTTCCGCCATGGAGGGTTTCTTGGGCGTGCGAGGGCGATTTTCTTCAAGAGAGACAAGCTCGAGACCCAACTTGATATACTTGTACCTCGTCGGGGACGTGCACTAAAAAAAAATGATCAAAAGCAGCTTGCTCTGAAACCACTGATCCGGATTATTTTCAGCACGAAATGAGAGCAGATATATAATAAAGAAATGCACAGAGATATCGCGGATATCCAATAATATAACATAAATGTATCAGAGATGCAACCATAAACACAGAGATACAGTGATACACGATTTCTATTAATGAAATAAATGTATAGAGACTGTAAAAATACAAAGTGAAAGACTCGCTAGAATGGTGGAAGCTTATCTCTCTGAAGAGATGTGATGTCTACTCGCATTCGCAAGAAAATAATTACAATGAGGGTCTGGAGGCCTTTTTACAATAGCAGGAATGTCAAAAACCCTAGACATCCAAAAACCTAACCCTAGGAGATGAAGCACCAAAAGTCGTGTGGGCCTCGTTTGGGTAAGTTAATACATCAACTTCCCGAGGTCGTAACTTTTGCATGTGATATATGTTTTAAGCGCATGATAGCCCATTGGAAAGGTATCGTCGAAGAGATTCATTTTGGAGGAAATATCAAAAGAACTTCGATATTGCTCCCCATTTTCCCAAAAACGTCGTTTAGGGCCTCAAAATGGCCCCTGAAGTTAAAAACTGCTAAAAATAGTAAATTACCAAAATTCTCAGAAAATTGTTTTGAGCCAATTGGAAAAGGTGGATGGCCACCAATATACACCTAGATCACTGCTACCACACTCCCATCTGCCCCCAACCAGACTCCCCCAACAACTTCGTATGTTCGTCGTCGTCTCTCGTCCTCCGCTCCTCGTCTCTGCATCACTTCCTGACATCTCCAGTCTAGTCTTAACACCCAATTCTGACCATCGTAACCCTTCGTGTGACTTTTCATAATATATTAATATATATTATAATTATATGTTATAATTATTATTATATATTATAATTATATTATTATAATATATATTATAATTATATTATTATAATTGTATTTTATATATATATTAATAATATATATACTATATAAAATAAAAAAGAAGGTCTAATTGAAAAGAACTTTACAACAAAATGGTTAGCAATGATGAGCTAAAAGCAGACGTAAAAAAATGTAGAGATGATGTCAATGGCGTAAGATACCAGCTCAACAATGTGGAAAAAATACAAAAATACATGAGTGAAAAAATCAACAAATTACTAGAGACTGACAGCAAAATTGATCGGTTAATATAACAAGGCGAAAGATTATCGGTGCTCTCCGAAAATGATAAAAGTGAAACAAAAAGAAGACTTATGAACATAGTGAAAAAAATGAACAATTAATAGAACATGTTGAGGCCTTATTCGCAGAACCCTTAGCTTATCGAAGACCACCACTAAGTCTGAAAATACCATAAATAAATTCAAAAAATCAAGGAAACCAGGAAATTCCAGAGGAAAAATTTTCGAGAAATATGCACACACCCAGATTCCAAGACAGATATTACCAGAAATTTAAAAAGGGGTTATCAAAGTATGACGACAAGGACCATAGAGGAGTTGTTATTTGGATAAACAAAATGGACAGAATTTTTGAATCAAACCCCCCGCTAGGTGAACGAGAGAAGGTAATGACAGCCTCCAACAGTCTAGAAGGAGAAGCTTATGATTGGTACCTTTAGTGATCTAGGAAATGTGATGCATGATCCTTCCATTGGAAGAACTTCACAATATCCCTAGTTAAAATATTTCATGACGAAGAGGATGACGACATGTATAACAAGTTCATGCATCTCAAACAGAAGGGAAACGTAAACGATTATATGCACGAATGGGAGGTGTTAGAAACAAGGCAATGCGGATTCACGGATGAGCAGCTCATCAAAATGTACATGTGTGGCTTAAAAGATTACATCTGTAGTGAAATTAAACTGTGGAATCCCAAAACCATCGAAGATGATAGACATGCAGCAAGGCTAATAGAACAAAAAAATAAGTTCAACAAACCATTAGTCACAGACCCAGACGAGTTAAAGAAATATTCAAATGATAGAACAAAGAAATACTTTGTAAGCAGGTCTAACAAGTATGTACCACCTCATTTCATGGAAGGTGAAGTCGGTCATTAGGATTCAAATAAAAGATGGGAAATCAAATGTCGATATTGTGGAGACAAATGGTCGCCTAGTCACAAATGAAACAGTAAAAAATTAGACACTTGTGAAGCAGAGAAAGAATCAAACACATTTGAAAGTGATTCAAATAACGAAAGTGAAGAGGAAGGTGATGGCCCCAATACAGAACCAGAAAAGGCCATGCCCAAGATTATTGGAGATACTTCACACACACCTAGGAAAAAAATTTCCTAAGGTTTTCCCTATGTTTATTAGTCATTATTCAGTCTCCTTTAATTTAAGGAGAACATTCCTCTAGGAGAATATTCTCTTCAATTCACACTTTAGTTTGATCAGTTGAGTGGAGTCTAGATGCCACATTGGGATCATCACAAACTAATGCGCATTGTCCTTGGGATCATCACCTGACTAGCACATTACTCATGATTCCCTGATCTCCTCCTCACTTCACTATGTTTCAGTTAGTTAATTGAAGACTAAGAGACTAGTTAACTCAGACTAGGTGGCAGTTCACTCCTGTAACTGCCTGAGAGACTAGACTAGGTGGCAATTTACTCCCGTAACTGTTGGTGTGTGTCCATATCACTCTAGACCACCACTATGGCACATTGGCTTCTCCTCCAGTGCGCATTAGTTGAGTTACACTGAGTATATCATGTGTAAATTATCATTCATTCATTTGGTTAATGAGAATTCTTCCATTCTTTCTCTCATGTTTCTATTTTCTCATATTTTCTCTGCAAACTGTGTATGTCATTTTCTAGCTAGATATTTTCTGTGCACATTCAACACATTTACATGGTATCAGAGCCGACAAATTGCTAGAAAAAAGACATATCGGATTCTTTTTGCAGGTATCAAAGATTGAAGACAGCAGAAAAATGGAATTTCCAAAAGAATTCATTCTTACACCATACAATTTCTTTGCATGGAAGGAGAAGATGATAGTGCATCTTCGAGGAAGAGGGTTATACAGGTTAACCATGGACATAGAGACCGAACCCACATCAACCATAGAAAAATTCAAGTATTTGAATCGAATTGATGAAGCGTTTGGAACTATTTGCAGTCTCATTTCTCCTGAACTCCTCTTTCACATATCCTCCTATAAAACCCCCAATGAAACCTTGACCACCATGGAATGGATTTTTGGCAAACAGGGTGAGATGAGGGGACACATGCTCGAGGTGGAATATCTCACATTGGATCCAAAAACATTCGACAATCTCCAAGATTTCTTTACCAAATATAAGGATTTGTTGTCGCAACTCAAGGCTTGAGGGATTGATAAATCTAAGGAGGAGAAACAAATGATTCTCACCATTCTCTCCAAACTTTGTCCGGAAAACTCAGTGTTTGTATTCACATTTCATTCAGTTAAGCTCGCCTCTAGAGCCACCTAGAAGATTCTCTCTCTTGAGGTCTTTATTGAATCTCTGACACAAGAGCAGAATAAGCTTATCAACATGGGAAAAATCAAATGCCCAAAGGCGCATGCACTTACTATGCATGATGGTAGCAGTCATCAAAATCAGAAATATAAATACAAAGACAAAATGAAAACACATGCAAATCCAAAGAATGAAGGGTACTCAAACCCTTCAACGATGCCTCTAGATCCAAAGGTGGAAAGGGAAGAAAATGGAAAAAATGCACCTACTTCCATAAAGGATTCCATACATAATCTGCATGTGTGTAGAAACAGATAGATCAAATAGCTCAAATACTTCAACAAAACAACCTTGGAGATCGCATCCCCGAGGGTGTCAAGAAGAAGAAGCCAAAAGATCAAAATCCCAAGAAAGACAATTCTAGCCATGCTTTGATTGCCATCAACTCCTCTCTCGATGCTTGGATGGTAGATTCAGGTACATCACACCACATGGAAGCCACAAAATAAATCTACTCTTCATTGGACGCATGCAAAGGTCCTCCTATTATGATGGGGGACAACTCTCCAATCGAGGTCACCGACAAATGAAGAATTGAACTCACAAACAGAAGCTTCGAGAATGTGTTACGCGTTCCCAAACTTTTCGTCAATCTTCTCTCCATGTATCAAATGAAAAACTCCGACACCGGAAAGAGATTCATATTCACACCCGATGCAGTTGATATCTATGACATGCAAACCAATTCCAGGGTTGCTACCGGTGAGGTAAATCATCAATCCAGACTCTACACATTTTATGAATTTATTGAACCAGATTTTGCATTACTGCTTACCCATGTTGATGAAAGTAGTAGGATATGGCACGAAAGGTTCGGGAATTTAAATTTTAGATATAGGCATCAGCTTAACAAGAAGGGAATGGTTGATGGTCTACGTGACATCCACTTCTCCAAATGAATTTGTGAGGGATATGTTCTTGGAAAACACCCTCAAGAGAAATTCGACAAAGGAAAGACTCGGAAGGCTTCATCTCCTTTAGATATGATCCATAGTGACCTCATGGGCCCTTTTCCGCATCCATCAATCAGTAAAGCAAGGGACGTGCTCATTTTTTTTTATGATTTCTCATGCTTCACATGGATTTTTTTTCTCAGGGAAAAATCAGAGGTCTTTCAACAACTCAAAGATTTCAAATCCCTTGTTGAGATGCAGTCAAGAAAGAAAATCAAAGTCCTTCGAACATATAACATGGGAGAGTATGTCAACCATGAGATACAAAATATTTGTCATGAGGCCAAAATTCAGTTGCAGCACACAATTCCTTATACTCCACAACAAAACGGAATTGTTGAGAGGAAAAATAGATCTCTAAAATAGATGGCATCTTGCATGCTACATGCAAAGTCACTTCCACAGAGATTATGGGTTAAATCATTTAATTGTGCAACCAATATCCAAACAAATCCCCTCATAGATCTGTCAAGGATAAGACCCCCTACGAGGCTTGGAGCGACCTCAAACCAGAAGTGACCCACTTTCATATTTCCAATTCACATGCATGGGCCACAATTCCCTATGAGAAGAGGGAGGCACTTGATCCATAGAGCACAAAGTGTATTTTTGATGGATACCCCGACGGTGTGAAGGGATACAGACTCATTGATCTTTCCTCGGACCGGCTCATCATTTAGCGTAGTGTCCAATTCAAGGAAAGTGTCTCGCATGTACCTCAACAACCACTTGTAGACACTTTTGTTCTTCCACCTGTCAGAGATGGTGAACATGCACATGTCGACTCTTCTTCGTATGAGAGTTTTGATTCAGAGAATTTAGATGATCCAGATACAGAGTCAGTACAGTCAGATGCAGAGTCAGTGCACACAGATGCAGATGCAGAGCCGGAGTCGAGGCCCAAGTGGGCCAACACTACTCTTCAGGATGCAAGAGATCTTGTTGGGGATCCAGTTGATACTAAGAGGACTCGATATGATTTCGAGGAGCCTCTTCTTTCACTCACTTCCACTGAACTGATGCCACCCAAACATCTTTTCTTGGTTCAGTGTTCAGATCCATAATCCTATGGCGAGGTTGTTGGAAATCCCTTTTGGGAATCCCCCATGCAGGAGTACAACTCCCTCCTCGAGAACCAGACTTGGGATCCGGTTCCCCTTCCTACAGGAAGGAAACTTGCGAGGTTCAGTTGGGTCTACCAGACCAAGAGCACAGCGGATGAACAGGTTAGCAGATACAAAGTCAGGCTAGTTTCCAAAGGCTTCCAGCAGGTGCACAGTATTGACTATGATGAGACCTTCGTTCTAGTAGTGAAGATAGATTCCATATGTTTGGCACTTTCCATTGCGGAAGCCAAAGGATGGGATGTCCATTAGATGGACGTGAAAAATGCATTTCTTCATGGATATCTCTCTGAGAGTTCTATATGGAGCAGCCCTAGGGATTTATGCAGGATTCATCTTTGCTCTGTCGATTGAAGAAGTCTATTTATGGCCTCAAGAAAGCTCTGAGGGCATGGTATGCCAAGATGGACTCCTACCTGCTGTCACAAAACTTTGTACGTTGTAAGTCAGACCTGAATGTTTACATGCTCATGATGGTTAATTCACTTCTACTACTAGTTTTAGATGTTGATGATTTGTTGATCACTGGTTGCTCGACTTTAGTGATTGCTACAATCAAGAGGATTCTGCATGACAGGTTATTGCTGACAAACATGGGTCCGCTGCATTTCTTCCTTGGACTCAAGATCAGTCAAGATGCATCAGGCATCAAACTGTCTTAGACCAAGTATGCACGAGATCTCCTTGAGAGATTTCACATGACAGACTACAAGTCTGCCCTAACTCATTTCCTATCAGGAGTCAGACTTGAGGATGGCGGGGACACTCCACTGATTGACATCACACAATACAGACAGCTAGTGCGGAGCTTGTTATATCTCACACACTCCAGACCAGACCTCTTCTATGTAGTTGGAGCAGTCTCCACATTCATGCAGGAGTCACATGAGCTACATTGGAAGGATGAAAAGTGTATCCTTCATTACGTACAGGGCACCATCACCTTTGGAATCCACTATGCAGTAGAATCTACATTGGACCTCATCGGGTTCACTGATTCTGACTGTGTTGGCAATAGCATTGATCACAAGTCTGCATCTGTTTACTCACTCAGTTTGGGTTCTGGGCCCATCTGTTGGTCAAGAAAGAAGCAAGTTGTTGGTTCTCTATCTTCAACCAAAGTAGAGTACAGAGGGGTAGTTAACATAACTATCCAGGGTATGTAGATACAACATTTTCTCACTGAGTTGGGCATTCAGTTTAATCGGCTAATCGTTATCTGGTGTGACAACCAAAGCACTCTAAAGTTCTGCAGAGATCCAATTCAGAGGCAGTGGACGAAGCACAAGGAGATCCACATGCACTACATTTAGGACTTAGTACACAAGGGGATCATCGACCTGCAGTTTTGTCCTTCAACAGAACAGACTGCAGACATCTTCACCAAGACCTTCATTGAGCATAAGTTTCATTCTCTGCGCAGTCGTCTTGGAGTGAAGGACACAATTGCCTAGCAACTGTCAGTTCTTCTTTTTACATACATTGTACTTTGACGGGGCAGTTTTCCCATGAGGTTTTCCTTCTTTCCTCATTTATTTCAGTGTATCATTTATATTTGGGTACCTAACATGGCCTCGTTTTTGGGACCCATTATTTATCTTCACCATAGTGATGTTCAGGGGGGATGTTGGAGATACTTCACACACACCTAGGAATTATTTTTCCTAAGGTTTTTCCTATGTTTATTAGTAATTATCTAGTCTCCTATAGTTTAGGGAGAATATTCTCTTCAGTTCACACTTCGGTTTGATCAGTTGAGTGGAGTCTATATGCCACATTGGGATCATCACTAGACTAGCGCAATACTCATGATTCCCTTATCTCCTCCTCACTTCACTCTGTTTCAATCAGTTAACTAAATACTGAGAGACTAGTTAACTCAGACTAGGTGGCATTTCACTCCCGTAACTGCCTGAGAGACTAGACTAGGTGGCAGTTTACTTCTGTAATTGTTGGTGTGTGTCCAAATCACTCTAGACCACCACTATGGCACATTGGCTTCTCCTCCAGTGCGCATTAGTTGAGTTATATAGAGTAAATCATCTGTAAATTATCATTGATTTATTTGGTTAATGAGAATTCTTCCATTCTTTCTCTCATGTTTCTCTTTTCTCATATTTTCTCTGCAAACTGTGTATGTCATTTGCTAGCTAGATCGTTTCTGTGCAGGTTCAACACATTTACAAAGATATCCTTGGCATCAATTAAAGGAATATCTCAACTGCAAACATTAAAACTAAAAGGACATATAAAAAAAGAAAATGTAACCATTCTTGTAGATACAGGAAGCACCCACAATTTTATGGACATAAATGTTGCAAGGAAATTGAACCTATTTGTATATCTAGCCACAGATATAAGAGTAATGGTTGCAGATGGAAAAAGAATTGATGGAGTAGGAAAATGTCACTAGGTCAAGCTTCAGATAGAATATTATGAATTGGAAACAAGATTCTACACTGTACCCTTGGAAGTAGACGATGTCTTGGGAATTCAATGGTTACAAACGTTAGGGACCTATTCTACAAATCACCAAAAATAGTTTATAAAATTCAAATGGGAAGGAAGATGGTACAAATTATACGAATTCCAACCACCCCCCACCCAAATTATATCCTCACAAAAAATGAAGAAACTCATTCGAAGAGGAGCACCATCTTACGTAAGCTGGTGGCACATTGTCATCAAATGGAGTTATTAACAACATAAATAGTCCAATCTCAACACCTATAGATTCAAACATTAATCCAAAAATACGAAAAGGTATTCCGGAAGCTACCTATGAAATTGTCATATGAAAGAAATATAAAGCATATAATCGAGGTTAAGCAAGATTCTGCTCCAGTTAATATCAAACCCTATCGATACCCTCACCATCATAAGACAGAAATAGAAAGGCTAATCCAAGACCTACTAAAAAGTGGGGTTATTACAACAAGTAGGAGTCCATATTCAACCCCAGTAATCTTAGTTAGAAAAAAATATGGATGTTTCAGATTATGTATAGACTATCGAGGGTTAAATAAAATAACTATAAAAAACAAATTTCATATACCCTTCATAGATGAGTTGCTAGACGAACTCCATGGAGCTAAATACTTCTCAAAATTGGATCTAAGATCGGGGTACTACCATATTCGAGTAAGATTAGAGGATGTACCAAAAACTACTTTTTAGACACACAAAGGTCACTACGAGTTTAAAGTCATGTCATTCGGGTTAACCAATGCCCCAGCTACCTTCCAAGCAACTATGAATCAACTCTTTCGCCCCTACTTAAGGAAGTTCGTATTGGTCTTCTTTGATGATATTGTTATTTACAGTAAAACTTGGAAGGAACATATGAAGCATTTAGAGCGGGTTCTTTCTCTCTTAGAGAAAAATCAATTCTATGCAAAATTGCCCAAATGTTCGTTTGGAAAAGAAGAAATAGAATACCTTGGTCATGTCATATCCCGAGAAGGATTCAAGGTGGACCCCGATAAAATCAAGGCAATCAAAGAATGGCCCAAACCAAAGAACATATCAAAACTAAGGGGATTCCTTGGATTAACAGGTCATTATCGAAGATTTATCAAGAACTACGCTCATTTGACAACACCGTTGTCAAACTTATTAAAGAAAAATTCCTTCAAATGGGATAACAATGCAGAAGAATGTTTTGAAACATTAAAAAGGGTTATGTCATCTATACCTGTGTTAGCAACACCATATTTTACAAAACCCTTTGTAGTAGAATGTGATGCATCGGGAATTGGAATATGAGCAGTAGTAATGCAAGATGGCTACCCAATAGCATTTGAAATTCGAAAGCTCAAGAGAAGGGAAGAGTTAAAATCTACCTATAATAAAAAAATGTTAGCCATTATGCATGCATTAGCTAAGTGGCAACAATATCTCTTAGGAAGCAAATTTTTTATACGTGTTGATCACAATAGTCTTCAATACTTACTAAGAAAAAAACTTTGTCCACAGAACAACAAAAGTGGATGGAGAAACTTTCCACCTTTGATATGGAAATAATACACAAAAAAGGGAAAGACAATGTAGTTGTTGATGCACTATCACGAGAATATGAGGAAGTAAGAGCATATGCAACAACGGTAGTGATCCCTGATTGGTTAGATGAGATCCAAGTCGAATATGCCAAAGATCTTGAATCCAACTCAATAACTCAATAATCAACAATCCGGACCAAAATCCCAACTTTGAATGGAAAAATGACATTTTATGGTATAAGGGGATAATTTATCTAATTCCATCTTCAAAATTCAAAATGAAAGTCTTAAAGGAGTCACACAACTCCCCAGCATTAGGACATGTGGGTTTTTTCAAAACCTACTATAATGCACGACAATCATTCTATTGGAAAGGAATGAATAAGGATATTCAAACATTTGTTGTCGAATGTGAAATATGTCAAAGGAACAAAAATGAAAATGCTATGACACCAGTATTACTTCATCCCTTACATATTCCTGACCAAAGATGGGAAGAGATATCAATGGATTTCATTGAAGGGATACCCATGTCTGATGGGAAGGATAAAAATTTTGTTGTGGTTGACAGATTAAAAAAATATGCACATTTCATGACAGTAAGGAAAACTAACTCAAAAAATCAAATCGTAGATGTTTTTTTCAAAAACATTCATAAATTGCATGGATTTCTGAAGGTTATTGTCGGTGATAGGGATGCAAAATTTAAAGGAAATTTTTGGAGAGATTTTTGCAAACAAACAGGAATATCCCTTAATATGAGCTTCGCCTACCATCCACAACATAAATTGTAAATAAATGCTTAGAAACTTACCTACGATGTTTTGTGACAGATAAGAAAAATAAATGGTCTCGATGGTTACATTTAGCCGAATGGTGGTATAACTCTACATATCACACTTCCGCTAAAATGACTCATTTCCAAGACTTATATGGTTATGAATTGTTCGACAACACGGGTATTCCAACAGAGGATGAACACCTTCAGTAACCACTCACACAACCAGATCAAAGATCAACACATCGATGTTTTGACGTGGTAAAACCCTACAGGGAAACATCCACGGCCCCAGCCAACGCGACCACTTGGAGCATTCTATTAATGAAAAAGAAAAAGATTACAGAGAGATTTTACAAGAGAGTTTCTCACAATCAATCATTGGAAAATGACCCTCCATGCTCTTTAAATAGAGATCATGGACCAATCGGGTGTTAAGACACGGATCAATGGTTGTTAAGATCGAGGAGAATATGAACCGTCGGATCACTCTATGTCGGGAACATATCGTGATCGTCGGATTTCCTAACTACAAATGCATACTAATGTATACTAAAGAAACACATTAAGAAACACACTTTTATCTAACAAACATTAGACCAAGTAGATCTTAATTAACTCCTAAGTGTCTAAATATCCTAACATCCCCCCTTAAGAACAACTTGGGATAGGATTGAAGGATTTACAATATTAACACAATAGGAGAAGGAAGGAGGCAATAGAACCTATCCCCCCTTGATGACAACTTCTTGAACTCCTAACATAGATCGAAGTTTAGAAAAAATTTCATTTGTAAGAGACTTTGTGAAAATGTCTACAACTTGATCTTCTATATGGAAAAAAAACACTTCAATAACTTGATCATGAATGAGCTTTCTCATGAAATGCATATGTAGCTCGATATGTTTGTTGTGCTAATGTTGAACTATGTCTTGGCGAGCTTAATGGCACTCTGATTGTCGCACCAAAGGCTATTCGGATGTTGTTGTTGGAATCCAAACTCTGAAAAGATCTGTCGAAGCCACAAGGCTTCCTGACTTGCATTTATCGTTGCTCGGTACTCTGCTTCTGCTGAAGAAAGTGCAATAACCTGTTGTTTCTTACAGGCCCAAGTGACAGGGCCTGAGCCAAGGCTGAAAACATAACCTGCAGTAGACTTCTGATCATCAGGGTCGCCGACCCAATTTGAATCAGTGAAACCAACCAATAAAGGAGTCCCCCTGAACTGTAATGTTACTCGAAATTAATTGTACCACGGACATAGCGAAGTATCATTTTAGTTGTTTTCCAATGGATTTCATGGGGTGTTTGCATATATCGTGCAACAAGACCAACATCAAAGGAAAGATCAGGACGGATATAAGTCAAGTATAAGAGGCTACCAACTAACTGACAGTACAGGGTGGCATCAACTTCGGGAGAAGTAAAGATGGCAGTAAGCTTGACTCCAGACTGGAAGGGAGAATGGGTTGGTTTACAATTGTCCATGTGAAAGCGACAAAGAAGGTCACAAGCATACTTAGACTGGGAAAGAAAAATTCCTTCAATGGTTTGCAAAACTTGGAGGCCAAAGAAATAGTGCAAAAATCCTAAGTTTGTCATTTCAAATTTCTTCTTAAGGCTGGTTTTCACATAGTTTAAAAGTTTTGAGTCACTACAAGTAAGGATAAGGTCATCAACATAAAGGACAAGGATGATGAGATGGCTTCCTACTTTCTTGGTATAGACATTAGGATCAGAATGGCATCTAGAGAATCCGGTGTAAATAAAAAAGTTGTCCATTTTGGCATACCAAGCTCGGGGAGCTTGCTTAAGACCATAAAGAGATTTCTTAAGGCAACAAACAAGGTTAGAGTCATTTTGGACATAGCTAGGAGGTTGTTCCATGTAGATTTATTCTTGCAAATCTCCATGCAAGAAGGTGGATTTAACATACATATGATGGACCTCCCATTTATGTGAGGCAACAAGGGCAAGAACAAGGCGGATGGAATTCATTCTGGCTACAGGGGCAAAGGTTTCATTATCGTCAATTCCTTCAACTTGGAAAACTCCTTTGGCAAATAACCGAGCCTTGTGTCTTTCAACATTCTGATTAGTCCACATGCTTCGTCACTCATATTAGCCCATTTGACTTTCTTATCAGCATCAGTGGGTTCTTTTTCCTTTCCCAAGGTAATCTGGTACAAGTCTTTACTTCTTAATAAATCCTCTATATGAGATATCCATTGGAAGTAGTTAGTGTTGGTAAACAAAAAATTATTGGAAAAACCCATATTAAATATGTAAATAATATGGATTTAAAAACTGAAACTGATAATCTCGATGGAAAAATCTCGAAAAATTAGACGGTTTAAAAAAAACGGCACTAAAAACGAACTTCGGATGTGAAAGTCATGTCATTTTAAAAAAAGGCATAAACGGTAACCAAATGATCACTTGGTGTTGTAAGTTGTTTTATGAAGTGACCCACTTTTATAAAAGGAAGTGGGGATCATTTTTACAATGAAGTTACTTTATGAAAGAAAAACCGCATGCAAAATAAATAAATCTAAAATAAAATATTAAAGCTACTTATAGTGATTCACTTTTATATTTGAAGTGAAATACACTTTACAATTGAGCATAATTTTTTTCAAAAAGAGAGACTTGAACTCAAGACCTCTTAATTAATAAGGAAATTTTTAACCAAATGGGCTAGCAAAACATATTGTATTGTTTAGCAAGAGGATTGGGGTGTTTTTGTTGTTGTGGAAGACGGCCTTGGAGAGCGTACTAAAAAGAAAAAAATTGACACAAGAAAAAAAATTTGCTTCTCAATGACAAGGGTTAGAGCTCGGTTAACTTACTCGAAAAATGCACATTTTCTTATATGTTTTTGATCTGTCGAGATCGCACAGGGCATGGGGCAAAGAGAATACGCAAATCTAAAAGAGTGGCAACCCAAAAACAAATAATATAAAACCGAAATAAAATCAAAATAATACTCTACAAAAAATTTAAAATGGTGTATTCAGGCTTTATACCTCTGGATCTAACTGAAATGGATGTATCTTGGGCAAATGAAAACTTTTTTGAGTGAAACGAAAAGTGTTCATAACTTAAACGAGCGTTCTGGACGCAATGGAACGGTCCTCTCAACCCATAAATGTACGAAAATGGCATAAAATGGAGATAAGGCAACTCGGTTTCACGATCTCAATCTACAACGGGAGTGGGATTTCAAACAGGCTCTGATATCATGTTTGACAACACAGGTATTCCAACAGAGGACGAACACCCTCAGTAACCACTCACAACCAGATCAAAGATCAACAAACTGATGTTTTGACGTGGTAAAACCCCTACGGGGAAACATCCACGTCCTTAGCCAACGCGCCACTTGGAGCAGTTTATTAATACAAAAGAAAAATATTACAGAGAGATTTTCTCACAATCAATCATAGGCAAATGACCCTCCATGCTCTTTGAATAGAGATCATGGACCAATCGGGTGTTAAGCCACAGATCAATGGTTGTTAAGATCGAGGAGAATATGAACCGTCGGATAGCTCTATGTCGAAAACATATCGTGACCGTCGGATTTTCTAACTACCAATGCATATTAAAGAAACACACTAAGAAACACACTTTTACCTAACGACACATTAGACCAAGTAGATCTTAACTAACTCTTAAGTGTCTAAGTATCCTAACATGAACCACCTAAATGGAAAGAGTTTGCACTAATTAATACTAAGGTCCAAGCAATAAGGAATACGCTAGAGGAAGAACATAAAATCGTCCAAATATTAAGAAAAAACCTAGCAATAGCACGTAATCGAATGAAACAAATAGCATACCAACATAGGTCTGAAAGATAATTTGAAGAAGGTGATTGGGTGTTTGTACGACTTCAACCCTACAAACAATTATCCCTTAAGCAACGAGGGAAGAACAAATTGGCTCCAAAATTCTATGGACCCTTTCAAATTAACAAAAAGATTAGCAAAGTCGCTTATGGATTATAATTGCCAAACAATTGTCGCATCCATAATGTCTTCCACGTCTTATGTCTCAAGAAAGTGCTTGGGAAAGTTCAACCAGTGCAAATAGAAATCCCTAAATTTGATGACGAAGGAAGAATTGTTTTAGAACCAGAAGGTATTCTCACCACTAAGCAAAAGGTGTTACATTCCAGAACCATTAAAAAATATCTCATCAAATGGAAAAACCTTCCAGAAGAAGATTCATCATGGGAGTCCTAACATTTCCTCCAACAATACCCATTACTACCCTTGATTTCAGGACAAAGCAAAATATTAACAAGGTCCCAATGTTACGAACATAATAATAATAATAATAAATAATAATTTAATTAAATCAAGAGACACGTACCTCCTCACCTCATGACCAGTTAATGCTATATGGAAAACCGTCATGAGGGTATTGTAATCATTTTTTTATTATTTATCAATCAAATATCAATATTCAAAAATATTCATTCTTCAGTGAATAACAGTTTACATGTTATGCCCCCGAGCACAATAACCTTTAGAATGTACCTCTACTAAAAGAAGCGTACATTTACCAAGAGAAGCACACAAGAGAGATACCAGAAAGACTGAGAATACTCCACAACAACTGCTACACTACTCTCTCCATACTTGTGCCCTCTTCTGTTGCAGTTGTTGCTCTTTAGACTTGCGCACTCTTCTGTTGCACTTGTTGCTCTTTAGACTTGCGCACTCTTCTGTTGCAGTTGCTACTCCTTAAACTTGCACACTAGCTAAGTGAGTGTATCGAAATGAGTTAGGTGCCTCCCCATTTATATTACCATGTCCAAGTGACTGAGGCCAACTTCTCTTTCTGGAGCCTTTGAATACTTTAATAATATTCTCTTTCAGCCAACTTCTCTTATAGGGTTTTCACGCATCTGCTTAAAGCTTCTCTTACTCTTGAAATTTTATATTCCAAGTATAAAGGTTACACTTGGAGGTTAATACCTCCCGCAGCTACCACAACATCAACATGATTTGGGACATCTTCACTACTACTTGGGTATTGAAGTGACTCAAAATCTGAAGTACATATCCATTTCCCAAAAGAAGAACATTGGAGAATTGTTGAACAAGTTTGGCATATCTGAGTGTAACCCTCTCTCTATTCTAATGTAATAGAATTTGAAGCTCACATCAAAAGAAGGGAATGAATTTGAGGATGCAACCAAGTACAGACAACTTGTGGGAAGTCTTATCCACCTTATCACCACCAAACCAGATATTTCATTTGTTGTTGGTATTCTTTCCAAGTTCATACAAAAAACTTGTGAAGGGCATTGGTCTCTTGCACAAAGAGTTCCAAAATACTTTAAGGGAACTCAAGACTTTGGACTCAAGTATTCTAAGGTAGATGACTTCAACCTGATTGGATATTTAGATTCAAACTTTTAAGATAAAGAAAATGGAGTGTCAACTTCAGGCTATCTCAAGAATCTTGGATGAACAATTGTCTCATGGAGATCACACAAACAATCAATTCTAACAGATTCCACCTCAGAAACAGAATGCAGATTCCACCACAGAGACAAAATATGTGGCAATTACATAAGCAACAAAGGAGATTGTGTGGCTCTAGAAAATACTTGAAGATTTGCAAGAAAAACAAGTGAATTATACTCTTCTTCTAGTTGACAATACCTATGCAATCAAGTTGGCCAAGAATCCCAGATTCCATGATCGAACCAAGCACATCAACACAAAGTACCATCTAATTCGATAGCATGTAGAGGCCAAGACTATTCACTCGAAACATTGTTCCACAAATGAGAAAATCGTGGACATCTTCACCAAAGTGGTTTGAAGAGAAAAATATGAAAAATTCATAATGATGCTTGGACTCACAAACACCCCTTTGGATTAAGGGGGGGAATGTTAGATCATTAATCCTTTGTAAATATTATTTAGGAGAAATATGAAGTCGTGGGTGAATCAAAAGAGTCATTCAAACATCTTGGAAGATGAAACCAAAGGTCACTTCACATTGTATTTATGAATGTCTCACGTTAACGCAAATCAATCATTCATGGAGTTACTTGTTCCCTTTTCCCATCCCAGGCTTGGCAATAAGGAAGACAACAATTGGAGTAATCTCTTCATCCAAGACTACATTCAAGGAAAGATAAAATGATATAAGGGAAAATTGATGGGACTTTCTTATGTGCAGAAGAGTTCATGATTAATTTTACAATCATGGTCACACTTTTGGTAACAAGAGGAATTTGTCACTGGCAATTTTCCTCCATGTTTCATAACAATTTTAATATTTCACCATCTCATAGTCAAACAAAAGTAGTTATCCATGTTTGGGGAGTTTTTTAGTGACAGTTTTCCTCCACGTATTGCAACAATTTTAATATTCCACTATCTAATAGTCAAACAAAGTTGTTGTCCATGTTACATAAAGAGATAGAAAAACCTTTGAAAAACTAGAATTACAAAATCCTCAACCATAACATCTAGTAGCTACTTAAATCATTAGCTTAATGCCCAATATAAAAATTAAATGTCCAAAAGGAACTACATGCACATGTTTTGTTCACGAAGACTATTATGAATTGAGCTTGCTAGCTTAAATGCCAAAACAATTTCTCTTCAAGGCATAGTCCAAAAACAATAAATATACACTCATATAGCCCAATGTGGTGAAGGAATTCCATCTTACAGAGGGCACATCGAATTTAAGGTTATGTTTTGCATAATCAAAATGTCCACATACATTTTAATTATCTAAACATAAGACAACAATGGAGTAATATCTTCATCCAAGACTACATTCGAGGAAAGATAAAATGATGAGGGAAAATTGTAGTGACTTTCTTATGTGCAGAAGAGATCACAATTAATTTTACAAACCTGATTCATATAGAGGAACAATAAAAGTAATATTCTGCCAACACAGCTAATATATAAGATAACGTATTCCTTGAGGGCTTTGCTCCATTATTACCTAATGTATCACTGAGACAACGAGTATTGAAACTTTTACTTTATACACAACTCGCATTCAACATAGAGAATCCATGGAAATATGTATCCTCCTATGCAACAACTCTCCATTAAACACACATGTGCCACTGTCAACCAATGGTGAATCCTCTCAATCATTACATTAACTCTCAAAAGAAACACAAAACACTAATTTGATGATTGCAAAAACAAATTAACTAATATACTACATGGTATGCATGAGTTTTCAATATTTTATTACTACACCATTGTACAAAACTCTACCTTCACTGTCTGCATATACATCAACAAAAGAAGCAGAAAAACTCTATTTCATTTGATAACCATTATAGTTTCCATGTGTACAAAATTTGGAGAAAAGAAGACCTAATAAGGCTCATGCCTAATTACAGTTAGTGGACTCTTTACGACATACTTTCCATTTGTTCATGAAGGAAGCCAAAGCATGTGTCAAGGTTTTTGAGGAAAAGATCCACACATTGTTGATCATTGCGATAGCGTAGCTTTGTTTCTAGTTTGTCTAAGTATAGACAAGCTTCCTTGGCTTGATAGTGGCAGTTACACCTCCCCTAGAACTTGGAATCACACTGACTCAATAGGTGCATTGAGGAAGGCCAACAAAAGTGACAATTCTAACATACAATTAAGAGCTTCTTCGGTTGTGCAAGATAAAAAAAAATGTAGAGAATGAAGGATACTTAAGCTTAGCAAGACTTACTCTTTGAGCAGGGCATTGTGTACTAAGGCTTTTGGGGGATATTCTTGTTGATTTTTCTATATGGGATGATACTGTGTATTCGATGTATTATTACAATGATGAGTGTTCCATATATAGAGAACATATGGTGACCATCCATGAAAGGATGTGTCCCTTGGATAATAAATAACTACTTATTTATTATATATATTTATACCTTGTATTATAAATATCATGTCATATATTATATGATATTATATATTTATATCTAGAAGAATGTCTTCCCGAGGTTGTCCAAACATCAACACTCCCTCTCAACGAGAGAGACATTCTTCATCATGCCAAAGCTTGTCTCTGAAGTATACAAACTCCACCCTAGACTCATGACACGTGTATGTCAGTCTTGGGAGATGTCTCTCTCCCACCTAAACCAAGGGGAAACTCCTTTTGCGGCTCTCCCTCTGAGCCAATTGACTCTCTCTAAGATCAGGCTCACTCTGGGTCTGCATGTGATAGCATCTAGCATATTGAGTCTTTATCATTCCTTGTCAAATCAACATGACTAGGACAAAAACCACACCAGGGTCGTTCACCATAGGTACACCCTTGTGAGTGAATGTCAACCCAATGTTAATTGACACATGGAAAGCACCTCGAGTCCATATTATTCCTTGTCATGATCAAGGAAGGACTACGCCTGGGCCCATTTACCACAAGTATGTCTTTGTCATAAATGCATCCTATCTCCCTTGGTTTGTAGCCCAATCTAGGAGAAAGTATGCCCGATGCTTACTCGGGACATTGTGGCAAAAGGTTTGTCACACATGGCACTCCCATGTGGACTTCTAGAGGCTACTCCTTCTAGAAACACTAGGGTCAACTCCCCATAGTGTGTGACGTCAAGGTCAACTCCCTTGATGTGTCCTCATGTGCTCTCCACAAGGGACGTTGGACTATAAGCCCAAACCCACTTATCCCTCTCTAATAAGTGTCCTCACAGATCAAATCAACTCAGTCACAGAGGAATACGATCTGGAGAATGTCTCAGGAAGCTGCGAGCATTAACACTCCCTCTCAGCGAGGGAGGCATTCTCTGCCACACCAGGTCTGTCACGGATGTACTCAAACTTTGTCCCGATAAGGGGTTTGGTAAGAACATCAACAACCTGCTCATTTGTAGGAAGGTACTGCACCAGTACTGCCTTCCTCTACACCATGTCTCGAATGTAATGGTACTTGATCTCATTGTGTTTCGATTTGTCATGAAACATTGGATTCTCTAAGAGCTTCACACAACTCTGGTTATCACAATGAATAACAGTGGAATCCAACACATGTCCAAATAAATATGCAAAGAACTTGCAAAGCCACACTGCTTCGCGGACTACCACACTCAATGCAATGTACTCTGCTTCTGCGGTGCTCAAAGCCACAGAAGTTTGTTTCTTGCTACACCAAGAAACCATGGCAAATCCCAAAGTGAAGCAACACCCGTAGGTTCTCTTCATGTCCACTGCGCTCCCTGCCCAATCAGAGTCAATATATCCCTGCAATCTCATGTCAATACTTGAAATATATCTCAGACCATGTCCAATTGTGCCTCGCAGGTATCTCAACACATGCTTCGCAGCAATCCATGTTTGTCTGTCTCGACTGACTCATAAACTGGCTAAGTGCACTCACTACATAGCAAATATCTAGTCTGGTGTTAACCAGATACATCAATGATA
Organism: Picea engelmannii; assembly: GCA_009831015.1. NCBI lineage: Eukaryota > Viridiplantae > Streptophyta > Pinopsida > Pinales > Pinaceae > Picea > Picea engelmannii. Next base: position 145,374 of record ML795346.1, read on the forward strand.
CAATCAATTGTTTGTACAGGGTCAGATCAATCTCATCGGAATCGGAAGAAGACACACTTAGTTTCTTCAGATTCGTCACCATTGGTGTAGCCATGGGCTTACAGTTCATCATCCCAAACTTCTTCAATATCTCAATTGTGTACTTCCCCTAACTCAAGAAGATCTCATCAGTTCTCTGCCACACCTCTAGTCCCAAGAAGTAGTGCATCATACCAAGGTCCTTCATCTCAAACTCAGAGGCCAATGCTACTTGCATTCAACAATAAGGCTCTCTGTACCGGTGAGGAATAAATCATCAACATAGAGGACCAAAAATCAGGGACTCGTCGTTAATAGTCGTGTAGTACAAGTTGGGATCAACAACACTTTTGTTGAAGCCCAAACTCATTAAGTGTCCATCAATCCTTGCATACCAAGCTCGAGGTGCATGCTTGAGTCCATACAGGGCCTTCTTCAACCTACACACATGAGACTCCTTCTCATGTATCACGAAACCATCTGGTTGCTCGATGTATACTTCTTCCTCAATCTCTCCATTGAGAAAGGTTGTCTTCACATCCATCTGATGTAGTCTCCAACCCATGGATGTTGCAAGGGCAATAATCATCCGGATAGAAGTGTATCGAGCAACAGGAGCAAATGTCTCCTCATAATCTATTCCCTCCACCTGAGAGAATCCTCTAGTAGCAAATCTCGCTTTGAGTTTCTCGATGCTCCTTTCAGCTGTGTGTTTGATCTTATAGATCCACTTGGAAGTCACTACAGACTTCCCCTCAGGTCTCGGAAAAATATCCCACACATCATTCTTCATGATGGACTGATAATCCTCCATCATGGCATCTCTCCATACTGGCTGACTAGATGCCTCCTCCTAATAGGAAGGCTCAAAATCAATGATGTGGCTGATAGATGTGGCATAGCACGAATATCTTTGAGGTCTCTTGCTCTCTCGGAAGGTACCATGAGGAGTTGCATGTCCTTTTGCATCCTGTAGTGTCTGACGAGCCCATGTAGATCTCTTCCGACCTACTCCAATATCTCTGGGAACATCAATTAGAGCTACAGGATCAACGGAATCAATTGGATCAATAGGCTCAATTGTCTCCCTCTGAATTGTTGGAGGGTGAGGGGGAGAAGGCACCATCTCTTCTTGTCTCTCACTATCAATCTCAATGTGAGATCCTCTAGATCTCCTTAAGGCTACCTCCTCCTCAAAGGTAACATCTATGCTCACCTCAATCTGTCTTTGACCAGGGATGTAGATCCAATATGCCTTCAAAGACTCACTGTACTCCACAAATGTACCCTTTCTACCTGAAGGGTCTAGCTTGGTCCTTTTCTCCTTGGGTACATAAATGTATATTGGACACCCAAATATCCTGAAGTGTCCAACATCAGGCTTCACTCATGAATTGTGTCCATACTAGACATCTCGTGGTTACCTCGTGGAACACATGTCTAAGACATGTCGAGGTTCCCTCATGGAACCAATGTCTTCTCTAGGACACATCGTGGTTCCCTCATGGAGCCAATGTCCCCCAAGACATATTGAGGTTTCCTCATGAAACCAATGTCTTGGTTCCTTCATCTGCCCATTTAGGCACGTTAGGATGAAGTCCACATTCCCTCCTACTAGTCCATACAGGACCCTCCAGGGAGAATGTCTCATGATGTTGCCTCAAACATCAACACTCCCTCTCAGCGAGGGAGAAAGTCACGCCATGGGCTACAGGGACCATTCTTCTAATCAGGTCACTACATGTGCCATAGAAGAATGTCAGTCCCAGACCTGAGAGTGGCTCAACAACTACTCCCTCTGGAGTTGGAGGTGGCTCCTCCTCTATCTCTGCCACCTCTGACATTGAAGGTAGCTCTTCCTCCTTCTCTGGAGGTAACTCAATCTTTGCTCCCTCTGGATGCAGTACTGCCTCCCTCTCTATGTTTTAACCAATATTCCACTTACAATTGTCACAATGCATTTCCAAATTGTCCATTGTCTAGATTTGTGCATTAATCACATGTGAATCAACCTCACTCACCATCGCACCGTTTAAAAATTATTTTCTAACATTTATGAGCAGAATGGTAAAAGAATAGATCCAACTCAAAGCTATATCTTGGTTTGTATTTCTTAGAGTGCAATTCACTTTACACCATACTATATTCCACTTACAATCATCACAATGCATTTCCACATTGCTCATTGTCTAGATTTGTGCATTAATCACATGTGAATCAACCACACTCACCATCACACCGTTTAAAAACAATTTTTTAAACATTTATGAGCATAATGGTAAAAGAATAGATCCAACTCAAAGCTATATCTTGGTTTGTATTTCTTAGAGTGCAATTATCACTTTACACCATACTATCCCAAAAAGAAAAACAATTTGTGACCATTGGTGCATTTTGTGGCCATGCACTACTTCTCACTGTAGGAAGTAATTCACTCACGAACAATATTAGGTGTGTTCCATTGCACACACTTCATCGACCAATCTTGTTCACTAGTTGGTTATCATCACACATCGCTCGCGCTTCAATAGCACAACGTCGGGATTCATAGTGTATTTCTTCAAATGGTTCTTCTGTATTAAAATAACCAGCACAAAGAGGCTTCCTACCATTACCACTATCGGTGTGCACAAGCCAATAGATCCCAACATTATAAATGTGCTTTCAATAAGTACACGTACGAACAATGTCCATCAAACTCTTAGCTACAATTTCTCGGGAGGCACTGAATACGATGAATGAGGAGTTTGGCTTGCAGAAGGATCCCTCGATTTGATAATGCCAAAGCTTCTTATTCTATCTTTTTTTCGGTTTTAACACTACAATGGTGGAGGGTTTGCTTGAGATGAGTCTCGAGGCCGATTTTATAATACTGAAAGCTAGGATAATCCCAGACCCATAGTTGTCTCCTCTGAATGCTTCCCATGTATCGTTAAAACTCAATCTCTTGTGGTGCAATGTGAGCACAACATTACCCGCAACATCCATGAGAAACAGTTGGTGTTTGAGGTGAGATGAGTAATTATCAACTCTAAGGACCAGATTGTCAGATGAATCAAAGACTATGAAGCCACTGCCATTGAAGAGGAGAGATCTCTTCCAAACAATGAAGGTCGTGGTCGAGGGAGAGGGAGAGTTCACTTCAAAAAACTAGTATCGGGCCAAAGGTCTTTCAATGACTACGACACCACAGGATGAAACTTTGCACGCCATGCAGCAATCTCAACTTTATCTGACAGCCCAAAATTTGTTTATGGCACGCTAAGCGCTAAACCGTGTCTTCACTTTATGGAGGACATGAAACGAGCTGCCATGTATTTCAGGGCAAGAGAGTCGATGCCCAGAACAACGAACTCAATTGAATCAAACTATTGGAGTTGATCTTGTTGACTGGATCATCCCAAACTTCTCTCTTCAGATCAACCTGCTCCCACTTGTGAAGAGGCTTACACAATGCATTTCCACGAAGGCTCAATCTCTCTACAGAATAGCGTTGCAACAATAGAAGGTTGACAAAACCACTAAATAATATAGCGTTGCAACAACAAAAACCAAAACTTGGTTGAAATAATCTCCCACAAAACGCAAGTTATCTCTCTCATTTTCCTAGGCTCTCCCGTAAGGGACTCAAGCCCAGTCCTGCTATGATACCATGTTGATTTTTCTATATGAGATGATATTATATATTCAATGTATTATTACAATGATGAGTGTTCCATATATAGACAACATATGGTGACCATCCATGAAATGATGCGTCCCTTGGATAATAAATAACTACTTATTTATTATATATATTTATACCTTGTATTATAAATATCATGTCATATATATATATATATATATATATATATATATATATATATATATATATATGGAAGAATGTCTTCACGATGTTGTCCAAACATCAACAATTTTGAATGGCTTATATGTTATATTTAACATTGCAAAGGAGTATAACATAGTGCTCAATATCCAAATTGTAGATAAAACTAGGACCTGTAGCACTCTCAAGTTGTACATGCTATGCACCAAAATCAGAGTGGAAGCATTCCTTGATGCTTCATCAATCATCATGCAACCCTTACTATCTTAAGTCTAAGCAACGGTCATGAGAGATGATCTCACTATTGTAGGGCTCTAATGTGGGTGTGTTCTTTTGAGAAGGATGACAACCCCACTCACATGAGCGCAAGCCATTGGAGTCTCGATACTATATTGAATTAAGTCCTCCTATTTGTAACAAGGCTTGATGGACCCGTCACACCAGTCCATCCTACAAGGAAATTCACACCCGGACTAATAACATCAAGCTTAAGAATCTCTAGAGTCTCAAGATCGAGCCCTCTACAAGAAAATGATGCTAGAATAGGAGCAAACTTAATTCCCAACACAGTGCACAAGCCTAAAATTGTAGCAATGGGTCTTTTGGTGGTTGCAATGTATTGCTATATAAGTTATCCTTATTTAGCCCCAACTGCAATTACAGGTAATTTAAGTTTTTGCAACAAGCCCTTCACCATCTGAATCATTGTTTGCAAGGATCATTCAAACTCTTCTAGCATGCCTTACCTCGGGCCCCTTTGTGATTCTCAAGTTAATTCCTCTATCACACCATTATTTCCCTTTCACCAACATAGAATCCATGGATTCTTGCATGTAGAGAAGATGAATAAGTATCCTTGTGACTCCCCATAGATATGCCCCCAAGATATACCAAGAGGAACAAATCCGGACTAGACTTCCCACTATACAAAGACCCTACATCCACAATGGTCACCCATGGTGAAAGATTGCTTATAGATATATCCTCAACACCATCATTCCCTAATAAAGTGGACACAAACACACCCTTCTCCATTGCCCCAAACACACCCATTGCAATACTATGAAGATAAGGGTTACAAAACCATTCTAGCCACCAACGAATAGACACTTTGCCATGAAGGGAAGATTGTATGTAGTGATTGTTCAACCACCCCTATCGGTGGATGCTTATGTTGATGCCCATGCTAATACAAGCCATAGTATGCCCATGTCCATTGCATTTAAGACAACCGGTAACATGGCTACCTCATAAAATTTGTTATATATTGTTTTTATTGTATTCTTCGTCTAACAAATGAATTTGCTCTCTCAAAAGCTTATATCCCATCCATGTGTTGTTAGACCAATCAAAAAAGGGAATTAATTTAATTTCAAAATATCAAAAATATTTTTTATTTCTAAAATTGATCTGTAAACGGTGGGCCTATGGCCAATCCGTTTCACCAATACAAATGACTATTGTGGAATCAATTTTTTCTCTGCTCTCTGTGATTCTGAGTGCAATCTTCTTAGCAGCTAATCATCAATAGGTAGATAGGATGGCTCTGCTTCTGGTTTGGTTGCAAACCCAGCTTGCTTGCTTGTACTGATGGCTAGATGTATCTGTTAGTGAACACCCAAATTATAGTTGAATGTTCATGACCAATGATTGGTTAATACTCCCACCTGGACATTTGTCTCACCATTCAAACAGTACACAAGATGCATAGTGATTTACACCTTTTATTGTCCACAGGAAAACAAATGTGAATATATATCTATATATATTTATGAAGGGTGTTGTGGTAGATGCCCATGCTCACAAGATCGAGGATGTGAGGCGGCACTATAACATCACAACTAACGAACAGGCCATTTGGAGAATGGGCGTTGTAGGATAGTTTTACATCATAGTTGATTCACGGCCTCTTGCACCAGTGATCAAGCCAAGCCACTGACTGGATCAAGAGAACCCACCAGCTTGCAAAACTAATTATTCAAAGTGTTATTACACAAACCAGTAATTTCATGACTTAATTCAATAGGTGCCAGCATTCAAGCAAATCCACAATCAAAGTGCCCAAGCAATTAAACCAGTAATGCAACCGTGTTTCATTAATATGGCTATTAAATGCATCATAGACACAACAATCAACCACATTGATAGCAGATTACCCTGAAAACCCAACATTTACTGGAGATTTTATTAAGCTCAAGAAAATATTACAGAGGAGTGAGCTAAACACATAGTGTATTTTTATTCACTGCCAATGCAAAAACTGCAGATGGCCATGGCTCAAAGATACCTTCGCTCAGCGTGGACAAGCTCCTTGACTCCTTCGTCCACTGAACATCGAGCTGGTTGTCTTCTTCGACCTTACACTTCTGCCACATTTCTCTCCAATTCGCCTTGCATCTCCTTTGTTGCCCGCTTTACTACAGCCTTCGTTGTTTTAATGGACTGCCTTTGGAAGGCCAACCATCACATTGTTCGCTTCCACTTCCACTCTGCCAAAAACACAAAAAAAAAGGAAAAAGAAAAGAAAAGGATATGCTATTTACAAAATATTTATCAAAGATCCAATTTCGATAAAAAATATCAAGTGTACCTTATCAATTTTCAAAAGCTTTATAAAATTTTATTGATTGACAATTACATACTACGCAATCCATACATTTTGACCACAAAGTGAAATATTATGAGGGGTTAACAATAACATTTTCAATGTGCAAACGATATTCATAATATTTTTGGCTTTGATATGAAGTACTAATTTGCTTGAACATTTTTGCCTAGTAGTGGATGAAGTCCTTGTGTGTACAAGGGCTAACAAAACATGATGTTGCAAGGTGTAGAGCCTAAAAAGGAAAAAGGTTCTAACAAATGAAAAAAATAAAGAAATCATACAAGCTTTTAGCTTGAAATTATTGATACCATCAATATTGGTAGTGGTCATATTTCTCTCTTTATTGGTGCAATTTGATTTCTTCCCTTTTTAGATGGAAGAGTATCTATGGATAAAAGTTGAATCAAGTCAAGAAGAAAGTGTGGCTTGATGTCGTGCAGAAATGGCATTGCCAGGTGAAAGCATGTAGGCATAACATGTTGGAGTAGCATGACATTTTAGTGGCACACAATTTTGAAATAAGTGTGCTAAAATGCAGATGATGCAGAGAAAAACATGCTGAAGCAACACAATCTTGAGATGAAGAACAATGTGCACAGAACAACATGAGGGTCAACTTGCAAATTGGCAAATAGAGAAAATAGTGCAGATGAGACAATGCAAAATGAAACAATGTGGATGGGAAGATGAAATGATAAGCACAAGACAAAGGAAGCTAAACAATCAAATACAGATGTGAAAAGGCAAAAAGAAAGCCAAAGAAACCAATAAGTAGCCAATGAGTTGGGATGTAAAGAGACATCTAAATAAATAGTTGGGAGAGTGGAATGAGCATGGAAGCCAGATTATAGAACTAAGTTGAGTAGTGTGTCAACCAAGAGCCAAAAAGAGAGTTGTGTATTCCAAGATTGTAATCTATAAACCATGCACTCTGAAGATTGGCATCAATGAAAGGAGATACTGTTCTGAGACTCCACATTAACTATGTATGAGTGATTGCACGTTTATGTGTGACTTTTAGCATTAACACTACTTATAACATTTATTTGAGGTCGTTGCATGTACAAGTTGGTAAACTTAAGACACCACGCATTGTACTGTATTTTTATTTTACAAAAATAAAAAGTTAAAAAATATTAAAAAATAATGTGCAAAAAATCAGCCTTTACAATGCCTTTTAGTTTGAATTAATTGAACAAGAAAAGTTGGCAATGACTACCTACTAATTTTTTTCAACCTAATGCCTCATGGAGATAAAAAGTTGTGAGACCTCAATAAAAGACAACCAATTATCATGATGAATGGTTTCTTCATGTCCCTAGTAAAATTGCTTATTAATGGGGTTAGCAAGATTAATATTTTGTGTGTTATTGTCTGAATTCATTTATTGTTTTCTTCTTTCATAAAATTTGGGTTCTCTTGAGTCAAACTCACCCCCTTAGACTTTGGAATTAACATAAATTTATGTAACTATGACCATATAATTACAAACAATGCCTTGCAAATATATAATCTATTTAAGAAGGTTGCTATAACATGAGAATGCTCCTCAAGGCTATCATTCACCATTAAAGCAATACCTGTGCACAATTGGTATGAAATAGTTGATCACAGGGCGAAAAATAACAGGTCTAGGTCCAAATCAAGGCACCAGCTCATAGGTATCCAAGTTAACCAAATATGCTCAACAATACATAACAACCTCACAATCAAGGGAGGAAAAAGAAAAATAAAATCACAATAAAAGGTATCCAAGTTAACCAAATATTGACAACAGAGAAAACCCTCACAATCAAGGTAGGAGAAAGAAAAAGAAAATGATGGAAGGGGGAACAAGAAAGATGTGCAAAAGCACTCACAAGTTGACCCTTCGCTTCACATTGTAAGCCTTTGGACATCATTTTCTGCTTGTTTTGTATTCCTATTTATGGAATATTTGGTACCACGTCAAGGGTGTAACAAAATGGTAGATGATAGATATTGTTGAATGCAAAGGGCACATTAGACAGAGCTGCATGAAGGATGCTGGGTGGGGTACGACCTGGATGCTTCAATGGTGCATATGCAGGTACAGGGAGGAATACAGTATGCAGACCAGTATGTTTGCATTGCACGAGGCATGGCACATCTTCCCACAGTGTATGCGATGTGGCATCCTGCTGGTGGGTATGTCATACAGACAAGGGTTAGCAAATACACAGCTTCCCCTGCACATTCAAAGATCGCTATCCTCACCCATAACATAACAACCCTCAATTTTGTCATGAAATGGTTTGCTTTATTTCTCAACTAATGAAAATCTGTTTTAGTAAACAATCAGTGATAGCAAAGTCCATAGAGGCTGCAACAGCAACTATTAGCAGTTATAACCTACACATACCGAATCTTCCCTTGTAAATAGAAACAGATAAATAGAAATGGACTTCAAGGATGTCAAGGCAGTGGAGACTGGATTATTTTGCAGATGCGACCACCCTACTATGCTTCAATTGCAGCACCATGTCAGACCCTTTTCTACTTGATTGTGACTGATGTAAACACACTCTAGACTTTGTCACTGTTAGGTTTGTGGGTATTGAAGTGTATTTGTGCACTAACCAATGATCAAAACAGAAGAAATATTAAACATTTTGTGGGGTATGCTTACTCAAAGGTGCTAGACTTCTGTAAGTGCTTCTCATATTCAATAAAAGCTATTAATATATAAACCCCAGATTAGGCGGCTATACTCTTACACTGACTGTTGATGCTAGCTCTAATCATGAATGTGTAAGGCCAATGGAAACCACATTGCCCAGCAGGCATGACCATTAACTGCTACAATTGATTGGGCAGACTGCAGAAGCCTGTTTGGCCCATGTTGGATAAACATCAGGAAAAAGCTCATCCAAGTCTTAGAATGGCTAGCTTACTGACATCACCATTAACTGATCTACAATGGCTGGGGACTCAACTGTTCATATTATTAATTTATAAAATGTTGTTGGCAAGGAAGCCAGATAAACAAAATAGCAATCCAGCATGGCTTACCACAGGAATTACAATCCATGGACCATCATCACACCAAGGGCACAATAAAGAAGATTCCCAGCCTACTTGAAAGACCAAATGGCTTGCCTAACACATACGAAATCGGGATGCAGGGAGACTATGATAAACCTAGAGATTATGGAGACCTGTAGCAGCACCTCTCCCTCCTACTCACATCATCTCCAGCACATGGTTCCATCATTCCATGGATGAAGAATAATCCACAAACACTTGGAGCCAAGATGAAACTCCAGTTATTAGCCACAATGTTGATAGAACATAGCTTGACTAGACAAAGGGCTGAACATCACTTGTCACAAGATCAAAATTCTTCTCATTACTTGTGTCTGAAAGCATTGGCAGGCTGAATTGATTCATTCAATCTGGCAGCTTCCCAGCTTGCTTTGCTTTACAATATTATTTCCCTTTTTTTGTTATACATGGCTTATACTTCAGTGTTCATCAAAAGCACTGCAAGATGGTTTGACAGTCATTAAGCAGATAAGTCATGGCCTCAAATCCAGTACAGTCTGTTCAGTTTGCACAAATTTGCTAGAAGTAATTTCTTATTTTTATAAGGACCCTATAAAACCATTATATCCAAAGTCCACAGACACTGCTGGTTATGCTCCTTGTCCAGGAGAAAAGTCTGCACAGTCCACACTACAAGTGGGGACTGTTGTGCTAAGCAGGCCGGGGATACTGCACTGCACTAATTATCAGAAAACTACAGCTGGCACAAAAATGAAACAGCCCTGGACACTTCTGAACTCATAACCCTACTTTGGCAGTTTCATCCAGATGAAAACATCAAACACAACTTTCAATTTGAAAGCCAACCTTAACCTCACAAAATTTGTCTAGGCAGATCTACAGAGTCTTTCTTGATATTGTAAATGCTCTGTTTGGATTCAGATCCCTGCTCCATTTGCCCTTGAACAGTCCCTTCTTCACTAGTGTCTACTATCCACACTGGATGCAATGCACATGAGTGCCCTCCATATATGGGAAATGCTTCTCCAGAGGATAATAAGGTGAGGTCGGTGTGCTGTAATGTTATATTAATATGTCCAACAAAGAATGCAACCAAGAACTAACTCAAAAGAGCAGGTAAGGAAAGAAATAGCACAGAAGCAATTACATGAACAATTGCAAAGAATCTATGAAATGTGTGCATCAAATTGATTGCCTTCTCTTAGTGAATTTCAATTGCTTTTGCCCATTATCAGTGGCAACAAATGGCACCCAACAGTATTCATACAATTATACAACAAACTATTGAAGTCTGAAACCAAAAGAAGAGAAGAAAATATTATGAAAATGCAACCCTTGACAATGCTCACACAAACAGGTAAATAAAGGAAGTTTGCTGGAATAGGTGGTCATCCTGCTCACGAGAACGCCCTTCACCAAATTCAGCCATGATTCATCAATCAGTAAACAGTTTGCTCTTAAAGTAAGAGCATAAGCATTAAATTAGTTTGATCTTTGACCTCATCTAGAGTTAACATTATCATATTGTTATGTGTAAATTGACATCAGGCTCATTGACCTTTGTAACACTCATTGCACAAGACCGATTAACTTGCAGTAAAAGCCTAGGGCTTCTTTTCACTCACAAATATCTAGGCAATAAACTGCAGTACAGTATAGTTAACATCCCACATATTATCAAACAGCTCTCCAATTTGATTTATGAGTTCTCGCTTGGAGATGCAACTTGAAGTTCCATCAAGCAAACTCCCTCCTTCACAGCCAACATAAAACACTACAAAATTTTGGCCAACATATATTGCAGCTTGCTAGTAGAATGCTAAGTTAGTAAGTCTCTATTCAAAATCCAAATTTGAATTCTCCCACTTTTGCATCGGTAACACACTCCCAAAAGGATGCAGACTTCTTTCTTGCTTTTTTCTCTTCCTCTTTGTGTTTTAGCTCTTTGATGGAGCCTGGATTAAGAGTTTCATATGCTTTTCTAAATTTGTCATACAAATTGACCCGGTCTGTTGTCCCTGACACTAGTTCCTTTGAATTGGGCCTGCTGAGGAAATCCAGGACGTTCAACAAATTTCTCCTGCAACATACCCAAAATAATGAGACAGGCACGGTCCCAAATATGAAATTAGTTTCACAATATGGCTATATCTTAGCAAATTCAGAATTGTAATCTAGGGAGTTAAATCTCAGACTAAAGAGGGAAACTCGATAGAATTATCCATTTGAATGTTGCCTCAGTTTATAGTTCAAATTTCACAAAATGTTATCCAGATTGTTTGAAATTTAAAATAAAATGGAATTCTAGCAGGACTAGTACCAAATGTTATTGCATTCAGGCAAAAAGGCATCTGAGACCGTACCCTGTACATTGGCCTTAAACTATGTACAAGGGTAACTAAAAATGACAATAAATAGTATGCAGACCTGGTACTGACAAAACAATTCCTACATTTATCATCCATAAGAGTGCACAAGACTGTAGAAATTTCATGAATTGAGGTTTATTTCGCAAATTCAAAAATTACACCTCTTTAGAGGTTCCATGGATCTAATCCCACTGAATTATCAGCCTTAGGGCTGAACTGAAATATAAACTACAGCAGCAAACAGTAGACAATATTTCACTTCATCAACCCCGATACACTAGGCAATCCAAGATATATGCCAACAAGTTTCAGCCCTTTAGAGCAATCTTTTCATGCATAAACCAGATCTGAAATTAATGCAGATTTACAGCAGTAAATCTGTCCCATTAGATTCAATATAAATGTTAAATTCCTTAACATTTTCAGCCTTAACTTATGTCAAATAAGCAGAACATATAAGTGCTGAAAATTACCAAACCATGAAGACAATGATAGCTGAAAATCAAATTTGCAATAAGACAATCTTGGACAGTTCTTAGCTTATCACAAGCTGATACAACCCTCCAAACTCTCCAAACCCTAGCTAGAGAAAACCAAGAAAAACCTTAGCTTTACCAAAGATACTCCAACAAGTAAGAATCACCACTAGCAAGTCCTCCTTGGCCTCATGCAAGAAATCTCCTCTTCTCTTCCTCCTCAACAAGTACAGTTTAGAGTTTATCACCAAACCCTCACTCCTATGCCTCCTTAGGGCTAAAACCCTAGCCCTAGACTTCAAGAATGTTCCAAGAAACCCTAGCACCTTAACACAAAGAGAGATAAAGTACAAAAAAGATTGAACGAGAGAGAGAAAGAGAACCTAGCACTCCTCTTACATTTCTAACCCAAGTGTAAAGAAGAATAAGCACATGTGCATGATAATGATGATAATGACTCTCTCCTTCCTCTATTTACATGAGAGGTAAGGGAGGTCTACAATGACAAGTGGACCTAGTCCACTACAAGCAACTCACAAGACAAGTAGGTCCACACATGTAAAGCACTCAACTGAAAGTGACACACGTCAAGCTCCAAGGTGACAATGATCAACAAGCAAGGCTCCAATGCATGAGTGCTACTCCCCAAGAAATGCTCCTCCTCCAAGGTCCCAAAGCTCCAATGCATCTCCAAGGTCATGTGCCTCCTCAAGGACCACCACAACTACATGTCGAGTCCCTTGACCCAAGCATCTTCAAGTCAAGTATAAGCCTCTCCATGCAAGCAACCAAGCAACCCCATGTTGTCTAGGGCTCAACGCCCTCCTTTGGAATGCCCAATGCTCCTCCTCTAGTGCAAGGCATCCACCAAGCAAGAAACCTCCCTCCATGTGTCGGTTACATGAAGAAGTCACTGAGCTCCATAGGTCTCCAACGCCCCAAGGAAAAATGTCATACAAGCATCTATACAAGGTCTAGCAATTCAAGAGCAAGCCACCTCCAATGTGCAAGTCCATCATGGAACACCAAGGGTCAACCATACACCATGCAATCCAAATCTCATGAAGCACCCCCAAACATGGTGTAAACACTTTTGGAGTAACCCTGAAAGCTAATACTCCCCCTTTACGAGAAAAACTTGTCTTCTCCCTCTGCAATTCAACCAAACCTGCCATCTACAGATCTAAACCTACTGCAATCTCGAAATCAACCATTGTCTTCTGAAAAGTAACTATCACCCATACCAAGTGTTATAACCCGAAAATGCACCACATAGGTTTACCTGGCATCAGGCCAACTCATGCCTCTTCCTAGCCAAAGCCATGTTGAACAAATCCTCAAAAAACCACTTAAGTCAAGGGACTCGCGCGCTAACCTTTCACTGGGCGCGGGTGACCGCTTGCTGACCTCCTACTGCACGCGGGTATCCGCGGGCTAACCCACTACAGCCCGCGGGTACCTAACAAAGCAAGAAATCAGGAAAGTTTCCGCCGGGACACGAGGCTTT
>ML795346.1:159845-184806 GCA_009831015.1 Picea engelmannii
ATCTCATCTATGTTGTTTGATTTACGTTTTATTTCTAACCCCCTATTAGATCAGTAGCATGCATGTGTAGTCTTACCTTGATTGCAGGAAGCTCTGTGGAAGGGGCAGCACCAGCAAGGAAATAGAAGGCTCAACGGAGGATCTACTTCAATCATCGTTAAAAAGGTGAGTCGATTCTTCCCATGTTTGCTTGAAAAAGGGGTTGGGATTTTGGGTAGAAGGTTAAAAGTTAAATCTTAAGGGTCATGATCTGCGTATAAGTTTAGAGCCCTAGCTTATTAGTCCGTAGGGTAGAATACCCCACAACACCAAGGCATCATACCAGGCCTCCTCAAAACAATTAGTAGGCTCACAAGTGGAAGAATTCAAAGCAACGTGGCTAGAGTATCTCCTAGGAGGTATACTTTCCCTCATTGAAGATCAAGGCGCTCCTACCTGCTCCTGTGTCTCCTATAAAGTCTAGTTAAGCCATCTCAGCATTTTGCAAGTTGGAGTAGAAGGTGAGGCCATATCCATCCCTAATCTCACCTCATCCACCCCAGAATCCAACTCATTTCGAATCTTTGAATCAGTCTCTAGAACAACAACCTCCCCACTCCCTTCAATCCTCTAGTGCATGAAACTCCTAAACCACCCACACACCAGTACCAGAAACTCGTGGAAACTCAGAGACACCTAGGAAACTTCTCGAAAACATCCAAGTGCCCATGAGGTGCATGGGACTTGTTACCGCCATGTTAAGGCTAAATCTGACACCCTAGGCTTTAGGTCGGTTGTAGATTTGAAGGAATCAAACTAGGGTTAATTTAGGGGTGGATCCTACGGTCACAAATGATGTCACCCCTCTCATTTTGGGCTGGTGCATGCCAACCACAGGCAGGCTACCCTAGGGCGTGTTGCTTGATAGATGAGATTTGACCTATAAAACACAAACCAAACAAGCACAAGATGGTTTTGGGATGAGGATTAGATAACCTCACCCAAAATTAGCATAAAAATTGATTTTAAATGAATTTTGTTGGAAAACCCTAAGCAGAGCGAACCATTAGAATACAAAAAGACAGGAAATCAAGAAGGAAGAGCACTTCAAAGGTGCCATATCGATCCCCAATGAAGGATGAGCTTCAAACACCTACAATTAATTAGAAATCCAATGCAACAACAAGAATCTAGGCCAAAATCAACAATAAGACTCTTTATTCATGTCAAATCAGAGGAATGGCTCCATCACAGAGAAAAGCCAAGAACTATTACAATGATCTCCAAGAAACTGAGAATTTGAAACTAGAATGAGAGGTAGAATAGAATGAGAGAGTAGTAATGCTCTTGCAATAGAGTGATCAACCTGTCAACTGTGGAAGAATGTTGCATATATAGCTAAAGCATGATGAATTTGCCTTGATGTTTCCAAGCTAGGCAAAAAGCTAGCCAATATTCCTCGCCCAAGTTTCAATCTGTCCATCTGCCATGTGTCAATGCATGAATGCCTGCTAAAACTGGTTGAGAAAACCTTTCCCAAGCCTTCTAGTCAAATCTAGGGGCTATTTGGAGAAGAATGGAGGTCGAATGAGTCAAAATTGGTTAGGTATGAGGAAGTTATGGCCAAAAAGGTAGGAAGGACGAACCTCATGGAGAGAAATAGGTAGTTTAGGTTAAGGGAATGAGGGAAAGTTAGGTCGCATGAGTGAAAGAGAGGAAGGAAAAAGGAATAAAGGAAAAAGTGGAAAGCTAAAGCAGAAAAAGGAGAAAGCTAGGAAAAGGAAAGAGGATAAAGCTAAAAGTTGAACGCTAAAAGCAGAAAGCTAAAAGTAGAAAGCAGACAACTAGCCCAGTTTGACTTTTGACTGGCTTTAAGGCGCTTTATGACTTTGGGAAACTTTTTTACTTTGTCCAGTTTTTATTTAGCAACTGTTGGGCACCTTAGTGGGCCTGGTCCTAGATTTAAGCATGTGGGCCCCACATGGGTCGTCACCTCACCCTGCCACATCATCACCAAAAGGCAAGGTTTGTCCAAATACCATCAAGTTTATACTCACTGGAAGCAGAATTGGACAAGGAGTAAGAATATGTTGTCAAATAACCGATGTGAGGGTTCAATAAGATCCTCATGAGCAAGAAGTGCCCCATAATGTTGCAAGTCTCTCATACTCAAACCTGGAACTAAAACCTCATCCTGTAATACCTCGGAAATCACTGAAACAAGCTCTGAACTCAACTCATGTAAGAAACCATCCTCTAATCGACCAGGACAAGAATCAATGTGCCCGGAAAACCTCTGAATGATGATCATGTGCTATCAGGAATAACCTCTGAATGTCAGCCTGAAAGGATAGACTAGCCCTTTGACCATCCAAATCTCAAAGGTGAGATTTTGGGGTCAACACGCCCAAACTAGCAGTCCTACAAGGCCTTAGACAGCTATGGGAGCAACACAAGGAATAGGTGCCCAATGTCACCACAACACCTATCCTCTCCCTATTCAAGCCCAACTCTCACTCAGGAAAGGCTTTGGGAGGCTTCCCTATAATACAACACAATCGCCTTACCCAATCGATTAGTAGATCAGTGTCTTAAATGATGGGCTATGGTGAAAAGGGTAGGAGTTAATTATTTTAATGCTTGCTGAAATAAAAGCTACTGCAGAAAACAGAATGACCAAACAACAAGCTGATCTTACCCTTTACTCTCCAAGAAATGATAAAAATGAAGTATAAGAGATAGGGGGAATGATCTTACCACTTTTCAGATGACTTGCAATGTAAGTCACTTGATTAAAGTGGTTGTAAATGAATGATTTCTTCGTTGTCCTGTTAATTCAGACATGCAAAACAAAGTAACACACAGAAAACAGCAAGGAAAATGGCCTTTTGAGGCCTCCCACAAGTGCAAAAATGCACTAGATCGCTAGATCTATGGGTAAGAAGGTTAGGGCAGTAAGATGTAAGTGTTTATTAAGCCCAAAATCCTTCAGATCTGCTGTACATTTAATTTCCAGCAAGCTGGAAATTATTTTTGCAGATATGGGGTTCAAATCCCCCAGGGTCAAAACCCATAATTTGTTACAGCCAAAAATTTCAACTGTTGGGCTGTAGTTAAGTTCTATGATGACCAAAAATAAAGATATACTAAGCAAATCAGATCTGGAATTTAAAAGAAAGGATTTAGGAAAGTAAAACTAACGAAATGTACCCTTTAATTGTGCTAACCAAGTGTAGATCTGAATGTTTTATTGGCTGTTATAGTGCAGATCTGCACACTTTTTCTCACACAAACCCTTAGAAAAGATGTTACATAAAGAAAATAACACAAGGGAATATTTATCTTAGGGTAGGGATAAATCCCACAAGGCAAAAACCCCAAGATCTACTAGCTTAATCAAGATAAAATTGAAATACAAAGCTAGGGTATGATTTTTTTGTTTTTTTTGTAATAAAAGATGATTGAGAATATTTTTAATTAAAATGGTTGAAGAAATTGCAAGATTTTCTTACCTTTAATTCTTATCTTATGATGTCTCTGGTTTGTGCGATTATGGCCCCGCGAGCTTAAGATTGGCCAAATAGATCTCTAGACAATTGGTTTGGAGTGGAAGCATTATCGCCCCCAATGCTAGAGATTTTACCGATAGATGGGTTCTTCCTTGGATCTTGCTAGGAAATCTCCTCTACAGGATGGTTTCCAAGATACCAATCAACTTGGATCGAAAAGATAATAGACCACTTGGTTGAAGCTACTCCCAAAGGAGTTGGTCCAACAACTTGGGTGTATTACCCTTGGATCCCACAAAGAGAGTAAGGAGACGAAGGTCTATCTTCCTCTCTTTCACGTGACGATGTAACCCCTCGATGGATTGATTGAGTATCTTTCACGCGTCTCTTAAAGAACCCCTGTCAAAGCACAATTACAAATATCCAAGACTAAGAAAAGTAAACATTACGACATATAATCCACAGTGACACAAAAGAATTGAGCTCTGTAAAATGGCATTATGATCTCACAAAGTTTCAACAACCAAAAAATGAGGAGTAACTAGCCTTATATAGTTAAATATGTAATGGCTAGTTTCTAACTCTCTCATTAAAAATAATATTCTTCGTTTGCACATCCGCAATTAATTGGATGCTAAACCACTTGACAATATTTTTTTATTACATCAATCTTGGTAAAAAAAGGGATAAATCCATTTAAAAATCACTTGACCAATTCATTTAGTGGAGGAAATAAACTTAGGGAAAATTTCCCTTTGAGAAATGAACATAACGGCTATATTTTGTCCACATTGACTATTCTTCCTTCCAACAGCTAGTTTGACTTGTCAAATCAATTAATGAGTAGTTGCAATTTGTCCCAAAGAGGATAATTTGGTCGTTTAGTGGTTAAATTAACCACTTTGCTTGGAAATAGATCATCTTTGAATAAAATTAATTATTTTGCATGTGGAGAAAGAATCTTTGACTTGCCAAAATTATTCCAATGCATACCCCAAACATTCCACTCCTTCACCATTTGACCTTGTAAAATGTGCCCAACGATTTTGTAGAAGAAATGGGACAATCTTCCTTTGGGGAGACTTATCTCCCTCAATATTCCATCAATGAAAATTCTGAAATATGGGTTTTGCTAGTGGATTTTTTCTGGTCATTCTGAACCCGTGTATTTTTCCCTCAAGGAACCACGGCCTCAAAAGACGTGCACTGCATGAAAAGACATGCATCGATGAAAACTCCCTTAATATTTCATCAACCACAATTTTGCAATATGGGTTTCGCTTGTGAATATTCTCTGCTCATTTTGAACATGTATTTTTGCCTCGGGGACCTCTGCATGAAAAGACGTGCAATGATGAAAACTTTGTGAGACTGCCATGTTGAGAACAAAAATGAGTGCACCATGGCTAAGGTATGCCTACAGATTCAATATAAGATAACCATGTGGGAAGACATAGGTGTGAATGACATGGACCGGAATAGACCCCACAGACTCCAATCACCCCTACATAAGACAGGTGGCTTCACACAATCATGTGTCCCAATAAATCCGTGCCACAACCTCCAATCCTATCCAAGACGAGAGATGGGGAGATGGGGACATATGGGGATTGATCATGATCGGACTAAGTCTAGAAGTCCACTACAAAAACCATCCACTATGGTTTACATGGCTTTAACTTGCATCCGTGGGCTTACAATGGTGTAGCCAAAATGAAAACTCTAGGGTACCTCTTGGAGAGGTAACATGACTCATAGGAAGTCTAAAAAACTTTAATCCAACAAAAATTAGGACAAATTAACCTCTAATTTGTTTCTAAACCCACCTACAAATTAACTTATCATTCTTATTTTATTGTAAGATAATGTGTTATTCAAAAAAAAATTATAGATAGATAGATTTACACTACCTTTTTCCCCACGTTTTGGGGTGTGTCGCGTTTCCAAGTGTTCCTATTTTCGAAACTAGTACATGTTTCCACATTTCATGCAACTTAGCTTCAATCACTGAAGGAGAATCCTATGCTCTGGAAGACATCACATCCTCATCAAACTTCACATCTTTGCTCGCCGTTGTCTTTCATTGTATTGGAATATAGATCCTATAAGCTACAGAAGTATCATTGTATCCAACAACACAAGATGCCATCATAGCATCTTGAATCTCCAAAGAATGTTGACCACCTGTGACTCTGAAGGAACATAACTCAACAACTTGCCAAACTCCATCATCCCTCAAGTCAATATCATGGGCTAAAACCATCAACAACCTATGATCATGGAATCTTGCCCATGCACCTCAAAACCTCCAACAACTAACGCATCAACCTCAACTAGGTCAAATCCCTCTTTGTGAGAGAATCTTGAAGTAAGAGTATCATCAAAGTCAACTCCCTCTGCCCAAGAGAATCCAACAACCCTATCTGTGTACTCTATAACATTCCCATCAACTGCAAGCTTGGAATCAATCTGTAATTCCACAATAGGTTTTGAACCTATCTCCATGGCATCCTGCCATACATGCTCGTATGCCTCCTCAAAACTAGAAGGCTCTTCCAACTTCTCACTCAAATGCACAAGTGCCACAAGCTTAGCAAGCAACTCGTAAAGGCCACCCTCTCACACACTTCTAGCCAAAGCCCTTGGACTAGCTAGACTACAATCACTGATAGTGCAATGTTATCCTTCAAATGCAACTCTACACTAATGATTTTCCATACAAGAAACTAAAAGAAAAATTTTCTTTAACGCAGGAACAAATAAAACATCACTCAACTCAAGAACATCACCTTATGGCATTTGGAAGAAAATGGAGCCCACTCCTCTCACAAAATAAGTAGCATCATCACCCAATTCCACACTCATACCTCCCTCTTGCCCTTGAAGCATGCTAAATAATATCATGTCATTAGTCTAATGTCTCGATGCCCCACTATCGACATACCATCAAACACTAGACGAAATGTCAAAAGATCAACAAGAGAACATGGAGAAGGCGGACTCAAGTTGGGATGAATCCTCATCTACACCTACAATAGTACCAACTGCAACCAATTTGGCCTTCCCCTTCTTTGAACACCAGCTAGCATAATGTCCCATTTTATGACATTTAATACACATCACCTTACTCAAGTCCTTCCCTGTCCCTGAGCATTCCTTCTTCTTGTAGCTTTCCTTGCTACCCTTCTTCATCCTCCCAACAAGAGAAACCTCTTCTACTTCCTCTTGTTGCACTAAAAAGCATTACAACCTAATCCCTTCCTACACAAGGTCATCCCAAAGCTTCGTAAAGGTTGGCAATGTCTCCCAAGCATAGACACCCTGAAGAAAAGGCTTCCAAGATGGTAAAAGTCCATTCAAGGCAATAAACACCAACTCCTTGTCTTCCACCTTTGTCCCAATGGCACTCAACTGGTCTCTCAACTCTATGATCTTGGCCATGAAGCTCACCACATTATTTGTCTTTCTCATGCAGATTGCTAAAAGCTTGTTTCGCAAGAGCATTTGTCGAAAAACACAAGAACTTTGAAATAAGCCAATCAAAGCTTCAAACATCTTCTTTCCAGTTGTCTTGTCTACAATGTGAGCAATGAAGTGATCCTTCACAGAATCAAGAATGATTATCTTTGCCTTGGCCTCCTTGTTATAAGCAACCAACAATTTCGGATAGGTAGGTTGTGCAATCTCTTTCTCAACATACTCCCAAATCTCGGCTTCCTCCATAAGCATTTGTAGCCTAAGCTCCCAAGTGATGAAATTGGAAGCTCTGTCAAAATTGGACATCTCTACAAGATTTGAATCCACCTCAAAACAAAGTTCAACAATAATGAAGTAGAACAAGCACCTCTAGGACTTCAACGCTTCTCCCAAACAACCTAGGGTTTCACAACCAAACAACCTATACAAAGTCAACATACCACTCCCAGGTACAATGCAGCAAAAGTATCAACTCCCTCTTCACCAAAAGAGTGATTTTAGCGAGAAAGATTTGATACCGTGTAGAAATTTCATGAATTAAGGTTTCTTTTGCAAATTCAGAAATTTCACCTCTTTAGAGGTTCCATAGATTTAATCCCTATGAATTACTAGTCGTAGGGCTGAACTAAGATATAAATTACAACAACAAACAACGAACAATATTTCACTTCACATCAACCCCAAACACTAGGCAATCCAAAAGAGTAGATACCAAATATATGCCCACAAGTTTCAACCTTTAGGGCAATCTTTTCATGCATAATCCAGCTCTGTAATCATTGCAATTAATGAATATTTACATAAATAAACCTTTCCAATTATCTTCAATACAAATATTAATTTTTTTAAGAATTTCAGCCTTAACTTGTGCCAAATCAGCGGGACATAGAAGTGTTGGAAATTACCAACCCATGAAGAGAATAATAGTTGAGTATCAAATCTGCAATACAATAATTTTGGACATCTAAAAGCTTCATATGTGTGTGTGTGTGTGTGTGTGTGTGTGTGTGTGTGAAAGATGAAAGATGAAGATTAAGTACATACTCTCAACTTATCACAAGCTAGTACAACTCTCCAAGCTCTCCAAAACCCTAGGTAGGGAAAACCAAGAAAAACCCTAGCTTCACCAAAGATACTCCAACAAGCTAGAATCACCACTAGCAAGTCCTCCTTAACCTCATGCAAGGCATCTCCTCTTCTCTTATTCATCAACAGGTACAACTTAGGGTTTATCACCAAACCCTAACTCCAATGCCTCCTTAAGGATCAAACTGTAGCTCTACATTTCAAGAATGCTCCAAGAAGCCTTCGCGCCTTAAGACAAAGAGAGATAATGCACAAAAAAGATGGAACGAGAGAAAGAGAAAGAGACTAGTGCTCCTCCATTACATCTATAACCCAAGTGTAAAGAGGAATAGGCACAAGTGCATGATTGATGATGATAATGACTCTCTCCTTCCTCTATTTATATGAGAGGTAAGGGAGGTCGACAATGACAGATGGACCTAGTCCCCTACAAGCAACCTACAAGACACAAGTAGGTCCACACATGTGAAGTGTTATACTCCAAGTGACATATGCAAAGCTCCAAGGTGACGATGATCAACAAACAAGGCTCCAAAGCATGAGCGCTACTCCCCAAGGTCCAACACTCCTCCAAGGGTCCAAAGCTCCAATGCATCTCCAAGGTCATGTGCCTCCTCAACGACCACCACAACTACATGTCCACTCCCTCAACCCCATCATCTTCAAATCAAGTGTAAGCCTCCATGCAAGCTAACGAGCAACCCCACGTTGTCTAGGGCTCAACGCCCTCCTTCGGAATACCCAACACTCCTCCTCCAATGCAAGGCATCCTCCAAGCAAGCAACCTCCCTCCAAGTGCTAGCTACATGAAGAAGTCACCAAGCTCCAAAGTTCTTGTTAGCACACTTTTCCACCCTCCAATTGAATTGATAAATCTGATATTTCAGCAATGAAAAAATGGTTAATTAAAGGAGTAAAGCCCCAAATTGTCACAGGCTAGAGCCCTCTCTGTTTGGGCCGGTGCTTGCCAGCCTCAGGGGGGAATCCCTAGGGTGATTTGTTGTTGTCTTAAGGTCTGATTTTCTACAAAATAAGACAAAAAACAACGGTTGTAATGTCTTGAACAGTGTGTTAATTCCGCCCAAGACGTGAGGAAAAGAGATAGTTTTTAGCTTGGAGGAATCCTGCAGGGTTAGCACAAGAAAGATAGAAGCAAGAAGAAAAGAAACTACTCAAAAGATCGATTAAAGCCACAGTGAATAGTAAGAAGCCACTAATCTAATTGCAAAATTTAACAAAGTACCAACAAGAAGTAAGGTTCGGAAAATAAACACAAACTTCTTTATTATTAGGCTTGCCAGAGGGTTGATTACGCCACAATTGACAAGTGCACAACCGGTACAATGATCACCTTGTTAAAATGTTAATGTGCTTGTTTCACCATAGACAATCCAATATTGTCTCCCAACCATAGGCATGAAGCCACCCCCGAGCACTTTAACCTTTGACAGAGAGAATGATTCCAAAAAACCACAATATCATCAAGAAAGCGCACCTTCTCCAAGGATAGCGCACCAGAAAGATATCCCAAGACCACAGACCAAGAACCAATCACCATTGCAGTAGATGGAGCTCTCCTCCAGACTTGCGCAACTCTTAGCTTATATGAGAGAGTGAGTGAATGTGTACAAATAAGCTCAAGCGCCTCATATTTATAGTGGTTCTCGTCCCCTGTTTGGGCTGACTTGTCCTTCTAGAAGCTAATACTTTAATATTAATTATTTTACTGAGCCGACTTGTCTTCTAGGGTTTTTACACATCCGTTTAGGATTTCTCTAGCTTCCAGAATATTCTATTCTAGTCAAAGGTTACACATAGAGGTTAATACCTCCCGCAACTACCATAATATCAACACTCCCTCCTAGCTAGGGAGGTATTAACTGTAATGATTTCAAACACATCCATCCATTTCACATGGTATGGGCAAGGCTCACATAGTCTTGCAAACCATTCTACAGGTAGCATCATCATAGCCACACAGGCTATCTCATGATCACGCAGATCAAGTCACGAGCATCATCATCACTATCAGTGTCATCTGGTAGCATCTTGGAATCAAAATATATCATCATCTGCATCATCTCTCGAGGCTATACTCCATCTGAGTAATCGGGCATGATGTTGAATAAGTCATGTGTTGGACTTAACGCACTCAACAGAGTGTCTCGCCTAAGTCACTCACTCAACGAAGTGATACAGGGACCATTCTCCCTATCCTGGTCACTGCTTGTGACACGAGAAGAATGACTGTCCCAACAGATGTTGAAAGCCACGCCATGGGCTACAAGGACCATTCTTCCCACTCTTGTCACTATTGTGAACTCAAGAAGAATGACTATCCTGGACCACTTTCCCCCCTCTAACCACTACCGTGAACTCTGGGAAAACGTTTGTCCTGTACCAATCTCCCCACTCTGGTCACTATTGTGAACTCAGGGAGATGGACCATTCTACTTGTCTAAGAAAATCCCCAAGAGAATAGTTGTCCTGGACCATTCTACCTGTCCAGGCAATGCCCCAGGAGAATAGTTGTCCATGGTACATCAGCAATCTATTTTGCCTGGACCATTCTCCACCTGGAGAATGTTTGTCCACCAGCACACTGACTATCCATGATGCCATATATCAGCAATCCTTCCCAATCAAGGAAGTCATCTCCTCCTTTTCAACCAAGGGAGGGTATCTCCACAAGTCCCATCTTGTCCCCTCAAGTATGCAAACTTTATCTTGGACAGAGGTTTTGTCCAAATATCAGTCGTCTGCTCATCGATGGAGATGTACTGGAGAATCACTTCTCCCTTTTGGACTTTATCACGGATAAAATAGTACTTGATCTCAATGTGCTTCAACCTGTCATGGAACACGGGGTTCTCTGAAAGTTTCACACAGCTCTGGTTATCACAATATATCACAATCGAATCTAGCACCTGATGAAATAGTCCAGAAATCAGCTTATGGAGCCATACTGCTTCCGTACAAGCATCACAAGCTGCAATATACTCTGCTTCTGCAGTGTTGAGTGCAACAGACTTCTATTTCTTGCTAGCCCATGATATCATAGAAGAGCCCAAACCGAAACATATACCAAAAGTACTATTTTTGTCATTTGCACTCCCTGCCCAATCTGAATCAGTAAACCCATGCAATTGTACGTCAATGTTTGAGGCATATCTCAAACCATAATTTAGCATCCCACGAAGATATCTCAAAATGTGCTTTGCAGCTATCCAATGCTCATGTCTAGGTTCCACCTGGAACTGGCTCAACGTGTTCACAGCAAAGAAAATGTCCAGACGGGTATTAACCAAATACATCAATGAGCCTATCAACTGTCGGTACAGGAACGAGTCTATTGGATCGGAATCAAAGTCTCTCAGCTTCTTCAGATCTGTCACCATGGGAGTTGCCTTGGATTTGCAATCCATCATCCCAAACTTCTGAAGGATCTTTACAATATACTTCCCTTGCCCCAGGAAGATTTCACCACGCTTCTACCATACTTCTAGTCACAAATAATAATGCATGAGACCAAGATCATTCATATCGAATTCAGAGGCTAACTCCCTCTTACATTGAATAATGAGAGGCTTTGCACCTGTTAGAAACAAATCATCAACATATAGTAGCAGGATCGCAAGTGCATCATTCACAACCTTGTAATAAAGGTTTGGATCAACATAGCTCTTGGAAAATCCAAGTCTCGTCAAGTAATTGTCAATTCGTGCATACCAAGCTCTTGAAGCTTGCTTGAGTCCATACAAGGCCTTGTTTAATCTGCATACATGGGTTTCTCTCAGGTATACCTCAAAACCTTGAGGTTGCTCTATGTATACTTCTTCCTCAATTACTCCATTGAGAAAAGCAGTCTTTATATCCATCTGATGTAAACTCCAACCCACGGATGTTGCAAGAGATATGATGGCTCTAAGAGAGGTGTATCTAACAACTGAAACAAACGTCTAATCATAGTCTTCTCCCTCCTGCTGGGAGAACCATCTAGCCACAAATCTTGCCTTTTATTTATCAATACTCCCATCTACTGCATGCTTTATCTTGTAAACCCATTTTGAAGTGACTATAGACTTTCCTTCACATCTAGGCACCATTTCTCATACATCATTTTTCATGATGGATTGATATTCTTCCATCATAGCTTCCTTCCATTCTTTCTTATTGACTGCTTCTTCAAAGGTGGAAGGTTCTACATTGACAAGACTTGTCATGAGTGTTGCATAACTAGAGAATCTTTTGGGCATCTTGCTTTCCCTGAAGGTGCCACTAGGAGCTTTATGTCTTTCTACTTCTTGTAGGGTGGATTCGAGCCATGTTGGTCGTTTTCTGGTCTCAAGTACAATAACTGGTTCCATAGGTTCAAGTGGTTGTTCTGGTTCTTCATTGGGATGTTCTGGAGAACATGTAGTTTCTTCCTTGGGACCTTCCTGTTCTTCTTCATCGTTGGAATCCATGGAATCTTCTATAGGTTTCCTGAAGGCAATCTTTTCATCAAAAGTCACATCTCTAGTGATTTCAACCTTCTGTTGACTTGGGACATCAATTTTGTAAGCTTTTGATGACTCACTATATCCAACAAATATGCCCTTCTTTCCTGAAGGTTCCAACTTCTTTCTTTTGTCCTTGGGAACATGAATATAGACAGGACAGCCAAAGATCCTCAAGTGTTCAACACTTAGCTTCTTATCGGAAAAAGCTTCTTCTGGAGTCATGTTCTTCAATATACGGTGAGGACTTCTATTCTGAACATATACGGTTGTCATAGCTATTTCTCCCCATAGAAACATGGATAGATTCTGGTCATTCATCATTGCCTTAACAGATTCTTCAATGGATCGGTTCTTTCTTTCTGCCACACCATTTTGTTGAGGATTATATGGGACAATTAGCTCCCTCCTAATCTCCGTTGCGTTACAAAAGGCAACGAGCTCCTTGGATGTGTTTTCTCCTCCATTATCAGATCTTAGTGTCTTGATCTTCTTGTCTGTCAGGTTTTCCACTTCAGCTTTGAATTCTTGGAATTTGCTAAATACTTTATCCTTTGTCTTCAACAGCTACATCCAGGTTTTTCTTGAGAAGTCATCGATGAATGTTACATAGTAGAGAGAACCTCCTAGATATTTCACCAACATAGGACCCCACATACCTGAGTGTATTAGATCCAAGATCTCCTTGGATCTATTCTCACTGCTTGGGAATGGCTTCTTATATTCTTCCCAAGTGCACATCCTCTGCAAACACCTTCGTGTATCGATTGTAGTTCTGGTATGCCTACAACCATCTGCTTTAGAGATGGCAATGCTTGATAATGAAGGTGAGCATACCTTCTATGCCATAACTCACTAGGATTGAGTTCATCGTGTACGAGAGTTTGAGCATCTTGACCTAGAAGTTTATACAATCTTCCTTCACAAATACCGATAATTCTAGCATCTTCTATTTTTGAATCTTTAGACCATACGAGTACTTTTCCATCGACAAAGGCGATTCTATCTCCTTTGTCTTCTAAACACGAAATAGATACTAAATTCTTTTTCAAACCAGGTACATAGAAAACATTATTGAGATGAACATTGTTACCTAACTCCAATTCGATAGAGGCTTTTCCAATTCCCTTGACTGCATAAGAGTTCTTGTCTCCTCTTGTGTGCAACAGGTCCAAAGCTCTTCAAACGTGGGAAACTCCTCTCTTGTGTTCATGCTTGCAGCAAATGCATCCCATGATCTGGAAAGACCATTAAGTGAAATATTCACAAGTTCCTTTTTTGGAATAACTTCTTCAATAGCTTGTAGTTGATTTCTCAACTGAGAAATCCTCACAAAGTATGAGACTACAGTGTCATCCTTAGTCATCTTTGTGTCACGAAGCTCATTCTTCAAACTCATCACATGTCCAATATTTCTAACTGCAAAAAAGGTTAGTTAGGGCATCATACATCTTCTTGGATGAGTCAAGATTGGATATGTAGGGTATCAAGTGATCTTTGACGAAGTCCATAATGATACTCATGGCATTGATGTCATTGTCCTTGAACTTCTCCATTGTTGCAACATTCTAAGGTTCCTTCTCTTTTCCTACTTCAAACTGTGGTTCCGCGATCTTGCCCTTCACGATATCTAGAACTTTGTTATTGGCAAGGATGAGGTCAATCCTTGTCTTCCATGCTCTAAATTTTGAAGCTCCTTCTAGCTTGTTCTATGACTTCATGGTGTAATGACTGCCTTTGATTTTGACTTTGACCCAAAAATTTAACCTTGAAGTTTTTGCTCACTGAAAGTACCAAGGGGTGTGCTAGGCTAAGGCACACTAGAATATCCAAGAATTATGCCAAACGTTTCACTTAAAGTGCCCAAAGAATTAGGTTAGGGTTTGTTGCAACTGGTGCTACAACGAGATTAACAAAGAACTGTCGATCTACCTTTCAGCAGTTAGACTGTTCTGAAGGTAGTGTGGGCCCATAACCTGTTAAAATGTTGATGTACTCGTTTCACCATAAACAATCCAATATTGTCTCCCAACCATACGCATGCAGCCACCCCCGAGCACTTTAACCTTTGACAAAGAGAATGATTCTGGAAAACCACAATATCACCAAGAAAGCACATCTTCTCCAAGGATAGCGCACCAGAAAGATATCCCAAGACCATAGACCAAGAACCAATCACCACTGCAATAGTTGCAGCTCTCCTCCAGACTTGCGCAACTCTTAGCTTGTATGAGAGAGTGAGTGAGTGTGTACAAATGAGCTCAAGCGCCTCCTATTTATAGTGGTTCTTGTCACCTGTCTAGGCCGACTTGTCCTTCTAGAAGCTAATACTTTAATATTAATTATTTTACTGAGCTGACTTGTCTTCTAGGGTTTTTACACATCCGTTTAGGATTTCTCTGTCTTCCGGAATTTTCTATTCTAGACAAAGGTTACACATGGAAGTTAATACCTCCTGCAGCTACCATAATATCAACACACCTTGCTCAAAGATAGAGTAACTAGACTAAAGAATGAGAGAAAGAGTATGTTGTTGCTATAAAATTTGACCATAACAATGTAATCCAACCTCCAATATATAGAACCAAGGGCGCACTTCACCAAGCAATAGAGAGAGTATGGTGCATGGGAGATGGAAAGAGGAATAGAAAGCATGTGCATGAGGAGTGGAGATGAGTAGGAGAGGGAGAAGTCACATGCGCGTGAAGAGTGGAGTTAAAACACCACATGTGAGAGTCTTAGTGGCAAAAAGAGAAGATGCACATGAGTGCTTTGAGAGATGGGCATGGGTGAGGGAGAATAGAATAGGAGTGTGAGGAAAATAGGAATTGGGGAGGGAGAAAAATAAAGACTAGGAAATAGACTAAGCGCATTCTAAAGAGAGATTTCAATTAATGAGTAAAAAGGGAGGAATCAATGCGCATAGGAGAGAGGATGCACCCTAAATTTTAGGGAGGGCGCACTAAGAGATGGAAAAAAGGGAAATACGAGCCACGTATGAGGATGAGGCTCCAAAGAGGCGCATGTGTGGAGTAGAATGCTCAAGAATAAGATTTAGGCAAGACACATGGCACATGCATGGTGAAAGGAAGAAGTAATGGAGGAGAAAAGAGCCACACGTGTGAGGGAGAGAGAAAATAGAGAGAGCGCACTTTGAGAAAGAGGGAGGGAGATAATGAAGCCAAGCAATGTGCATTAGCTTTAAGGAGTGATGAAAAAGGCATGGAGGATAAAATTAGAAATTCAATGCATGTCTAAACGCTAAATTTGACCAATTAAATCATGAGTTAGCCAAGGAGGAAATTCGCCCTATTTTTTAGGGATTTCTCTATTTTTTAGGAAATTAGCGTTTAAAAGCAAATTAAGAGGAATTTGAGGAAATTAATCCATGGAAAGTGAAGTTATGTTGAGTGAGAAAAAGTTAGTGAGAAAAGTTTGCCTTGATTGGCTAAATCATCTCCATGGAAGTGCCACCTCATCCTATGTGCCACCTCTTCACTTTATCTAATTTTCAATTGACTTTATTGTTTTTCCTTGGAAAATGTGCCCCTCTTTAATTAATGCCATCTACATGCCACATCACACTGAAACTCTACCAAATGTCGGAATCTAACACTGCCACTTGTCACCTCTAGAGCCAACCACCCCTAGTATATATAGAAACTGTTAAAAATGGGGTCTGGCTCCTAAATTTTAGGAAACTGTCAAAAATATCCATGATGACTAGGAGAACACCACCATGTGTCAACTTTCTAAAAATAGACACTGTTAAAAATAGAATATGCTTGCATGTCAATGGTATCATACTCATCAGATTCGATTTTTCAAGAGGAATCCAAATATGCGATTAGAATTGACATGCGAGCCTTGGTGCTCCACCAGCTGAAAATAGACATATCATGCATGTCACCCAGAAAAGGTCCAAAAGACTCAAAATGACTCGGGGATCAATATTGCACACTCAGAATCTCAATCTGAGGCCTGAATCTTAACCTGCTAAAAATAGAAAGTTCTCACATGTTTCCCAATAAAGTGTCATCGGGCCTAGAATCATGCAAGGATCAACCCTATCTCTCAAACCATGTCTCCTAAAAAGTAGGGACACTTGTTGTATGTAGACATCTCTCTCAAACGCAAAGGAAAACAAGCTAGCTCTAACTCTGAAGCAAAAACAACCACGTACCGATCATGTACCTTTCTCTGATTGGAACCAACCTCTGATTCAACACAAGTGCCAAACTCCAGGAGAATCTCAGAATGCCAGCCAAAATAGTGCATGTAGGTTCTTAACCCTTAAGATTTTCAAGGGTGAAAATCTAGGGGTTAACAGGTCTGCAACACTTCAAGAAAAAATGTCATACAAGCATCTATACAAGACCTAGCAACTCAAAAGTAAGCGACCTCCAATGTGCAAGTCCATCACGGAACACCAAGGATCAACCATACACCATGCACCCCACATCTCATGAAGCACTCCCAAACATGATGTAAACACTTTCAGAATAACCCTGAAAGCTAACAAAGACAACAGCAAGATGAAACTTTTTCCTAACTTTTCCTATTCTAATTCTAGTAACTGTCTTTTGAGCAATTTGAAATTTTATTGCTTCACCCTATTATCTTGGCTTTTTACTGCTCTAGCACTTCTATATCATCATGAAATATTTTATAGGATAAGATAAATGAGTATTTGAAGCATGAACAATGAACAATATTGGATGTCGCACATAGGATTAATGGTTTGAAAGATGATTCCTGAAGGATGGTTTGCAATTACAAAATATGTGGATATCTAGAAATAAATTACTTTTTCTAATAAGAAGTTCCATTCCAACTTAACAGAAACCTCCCATTAGTTATGTTTCCCAATACAAAACTATGAAATGAGATTTCCCCACTGCACGTGATATTCACAATCATATAGGAGGGTCTGTGAGATCAAACCTCCACATTGATTACAAATTGTGTTATATTGATCAATCACTAGAAATCAAAGAAACTGTCCCAGTTCAAGAAACCTCTGTAAAGAGGATCAAATATGAGAATCTGACCTGATATTTCAAACTAGATATACTATTATTTTGATTCTTGAAAACCAAATATATGAATAGCTTTATACAGAGTTACAAGGTCGCCTGATTTGGAGTTGTTTAGTGGCACTAAGGGGATTTTTGGGTTTAAAATTTCTATGCTATTACATCATAACTTCAATTTTAGACAAACCTCAATGTCGGGAACCCATAACCCAGAACTCATAACCTTAAAATTGGAGAAAGATGGTTTTGAGCTGTAATACATTAAAGGCTTTACATATTTTGACTCTCCTTAAAGGTATGCAAGAAGTTTCAATGTATCTAGTAGCCTTGAAATTTGAAAACAGATATGCCAGACTCACAATCCACGTTTTAAACCAATTTCATGGTGCCAGGTACCTTACAAGTTCATCCAATTTGAGTTCTCGCATTAAACAAATAGTAACCCCCACCTAGAATTTTATTTGAAGCTCCATGACCCCAAAGCCATTTTCCATGGATACATATAGGTGTAGATTTGGGTAAGGGTAAGGGCATAATAACGACAGGTACAAGGGTGCAGTGATTTTTCTTTGCGGAGTATAATGCTCCCATTTTGGTCCCACCATTTTAGCACCTTGTAAATGTTAATTTTCGAACCATGGTAATCAAATTCTGCAATTAGAAAGAATAACCTAAATACTAGGTAACTGAAAACTTGAAAGCTTCAATCAAAACAGAAAATCTAAGCTAATCTACAAACACATACTGCTGAAAATTCGAACAGCAAATACACAAATCTGAACTTTCAATCACATCTATCTTCTATAAAATACAGAAAGAAGATACATGCAATAGCTCAAAAACAAAAAGCTTGCTAACCACCATAGCGGTGTGCCCTGCATCTATTTTATAGAGTAGGAAGAAGAGGGAAGATACAATGTATCTAGTCAACTAGTCGTGTGCCCTAGGTCATAGCATCAAAAACAGTGTTGTCGAGAGGTCCCTCCCAGGGGTCACTCCACCCCCCCCTGAAACCGCGCTCCAAGTTAGAGCGTCCAGGGAGTGCCCCTGGGATCGTGCTCTGGGGCTTCCTGGGACGCTCCTTGCCGCTATGGGGAGTGTGGCCCTCCCCAGGACGCTCATGGAGTAGGGAGTGCGCTACCCATGCACTCCCTGGATGCTCCCTAGGCACTCCTTGGACACATTAAACCATGACTCTGGTTTTTGAGTAGGTTTGACCAAAAATGCTAGCAAGTAAAAGTTGACATTTCCTTTTTATCCTTACTTAAATTTTTAACATTACCATCAATTATTTCAAGATGTTTGAGAGTGGTTCCAACCTCATCATACTTCATATGGAGAAAGTAGAATTTCACATCCCATTCAAAATTCAGTGGATTTATCATTTAACAGTTTTCAGCATTTCAGGATTGATGGAATTGTAGCATTTTTATTGGATTCTATCACACATGAGGGTATGTGATTGCCATTTAATCAAGAGCACCTAGCCCTTTATGTACCCCAGTGTTGGTGGTGTTAATTGTTGAACTCCTTTATCATGGCCTTAGCAAAAATGTACCCTTCACTCAAACCAAAATCATTGATTAGGCATGTTAAGCTTTTTCTACCATATTTTAAGGCTTGGATTAGGTAGTTTCATCAAAATTGGGGGGTGTTGACTAATGTCCCTAGAGGATCGAAGTAGAGGCAAAGGCTAGACAAGAGGCAAAGGATGAAGAATGATACTAATGACGAGGTTCCCAATATAAGCGATGGTGGAACATTGCTCATCATTAATGTTTGTCATTTAAATGTTCTTGCTCGTTTATTCATAATGCTTTCTTTCAAAGTTTCAATATAATCATTAATGTACTATGGATGGCATTTCTAACTTCATAATAATGTAGTATTCATCTACAAGTGGCACAAATATGCATGTTTAATATATTATGCAACTAATTTGGCATTCTACATGTTTTTCTTTAATATAAATGCATTATAATATATATATATGAAATACTCCTAGGACGCTTTGCTCCAAGGTTTTTTGGGAAATGACGCTCCCATTTTCACTCCTACTCCACTCCACGCTTTAGCAACATTGATCAAAACCCCCCTAACTCTAAACTTCTAGAGCAGTGCACCCTCATTCGTGGAAATGACTGCCAAGGATAGTGCACTCAACTGAAGATGATAAACAATGCATGCATGCACTGAACCCTCGAATTGAAGATTAATTACTACATGGTCTCCTTGGGATTTGTGCCCCTCCTAGAATACACCTCTCATGTAAGCACTCTATTCTAAATCTAGAAAAGGCACCTAAACTAGAATTTAACTAATTTAAAACTAAATTGAACTAGAGATTGGCGCATGCACGCACCCTCCTAACTCATCCCTACATAATAATAGGTCACCTTCATAAGAAACTAGTGTTGCGCCTAGCTCCAGCACTCATTATTGCTCTACACACATCCCAAGGTATAGATACGTTGCACCAGGAAATGAATTTGTTGTGATTGTTGCACCCCAAGGAAAGATAAACAACAAATGAGCAACCAAGTAAAAACTCTAGCACTCCCTCTTTGCAAGGAAGGTCTTCTCCACCTTTCCCAACTCTCTCTCAGACTTCCCCTTTGCTAAGGGCTTAGTCAAAATGTTTGTAACCAACAAAACTAAAGGAAATAGACTCTAGGACCATTGCTCCCTTTTGAACCCTATCTCGAAGAGAGTAGTACCCAATGTCAATGTACTTGGAGCAGTCATGGAATACTAGATTCTTTGAGAGTCTAATACAACTCTGATTGTCACAGTAGACCATGGTAGGCTTCAACATCTCACTTGTGAGCTCAGCTAGTAGACTTCACAACTAGCAGTGTTGGTTGCCATGTACTCTACCTCTACTAAACTCAATGCCACTATTGATTGCTTCCTACTGAACAAAGATATCACTCTTGAGCCCAAATTGGAGGAACAACCGGAGGTACTCTTATTGTCCCTTGCATTCCCTACTCGATCGAAATAAACAAACCCATGCAACATCATCTCATTATCTCCTACATATCTCAAACCATAATGTATTATGCCCTTCAGGTATCAAAATAAATGTTTTATAGCTACACGGTGAAGTTGCCTTGGCTCAACCATATACTAGCTCAAAGTGTTCATTGCAAAACATATTTTGGGTTTGGTATTAACCAAACACATCAAAGATTCAATCCACTATCTATACACTAAAGGATCTACTAAATATGAATTTAAGTCAACATGCAACTTCAAATTTGGTATCATAAGAGTGGCCATGGGTTTACATCCATGATTTGAAATCTCTTCAGGGTCTCAATTGTGTACTTTCCCTACCCAAGAAAAACCTCAACTTTTGCCCAACCACACCTCTAGACCCAAGAAATAGTGCATAAAACCAATGTCCTTCATCTTGAACTCACATACTAACTATATCTTCCATCATGCAATGAGCTTCTTTGAACCCCCTATAAGTATCAAGGCATCTACATACAGGACCAAAACAAACAGATCGGATCTATCAAACAAATAATAAAGATTGGGATCTACAGAAGTTTTGTTGAAGCCCAAAGCTTACAAGGACTCATCAATCTTGGAGTATTAAGCACTACAGTGCCTACTCTCACCCATGCACCTCAAACTGTCTCAGTTGATGAATGTATACTTCTTCCTAAATCACACCACTGAGGAAGGTTGTATTTACATCAATCTAATACAACAACCAACCAAAAACTAGTGCTAAAGACATAATAGTCTTTATAGAAGAATACCTAGCAACTAGAGGAAAGGTCTCCTCATAGTCAATTGCCTCTCTCTGGAAGAATCCTCTTACTACGAACTAAGTCTTGTACTTCTCTATGTTGCCATCAACTGCATGTTTGACCTTCTACAGCCACCTGGAATCAAAAACTAATTTTCCCTCTATTCTAGGGACAATCTCCCACACATCATTCTTCATCATAGAGTTGTACTTGACCACCATGGTATCCCGCCATACCTACTCACTTGTTGCCTCCTCATAACTAGAAGGCTCTGCATCACATGATGGAAGACATCAGTGCAACATAACTAGGAAATTTCTTAAGAGGATGACTAACCCAAAAAAAAGTCTTTAAGCACAAACTTGCTTCTCTAACTCTTGCAACGTCTGGGTAAGCCACCTAGACTTCTTGGTTGTACTGGGTGGTAAAGTTATCTTTGTACTTGTACTGGAACTTGTCTAACCTGAACCTGAACTCCCGGAAATCTGTGGATCAACACTTGAGGCAGCAAATGTTATCTCCTCCTCAATCATTGTTGGGAGCTCAAGGGACCTGGAAGACCAACCTCATCGAACTTCACATCCCAGCTCACTACTCTCTTCCTCTGAGATGGAACATAGATCTTGTGACTTAGAGGACTCATTGTAGACAACTAGAATACCATTTGAAATGGAGGGTTCAAGCTTCGTCCTCTTTTCCTC
Source organism: Picea engelmannii (assembly GCA_009831015.1). Taxonomy (NCBI): domain Eukaryota; kingdom Viridiplantae; phylum Streptophyta; class Pinopsida; order Pinales; family Pinaceae; genus Picea; species Picea engelmannii. The sequence continues at coordinate 181,897 of ML795346.1, forward strand.
CGGAACATAAATATAAACTAGACTCCCAAACACCCTAAAATGAGAAACATCTAGTTTCTCCCCTACAAAAGATTCCTTTGGAGTCTTGTCCTTCAACACTTTGTGAGGACCCCTATTCAATATGTAAACTAATGTACAACATGCCTCTGCCCAAAGAAACATAGACAGGCCTAAGTCATAAACCATAGACATAGCAGTCTCTATTATGGAATTGTTCTTTCCATCTACAACCCCATTCTATTGTAGGTTGTAAGGCGTTGTAAACTCCCTCTTGATCCCTGCTTCTTTGCAAAAGGAATCAAAAGCCTTGAAGGTATACTCCCTCCATTGTTTGATCTCAATACCTTGATCTTCCTACCTATCTGGTTCTCAATAAGAACTTTGAACTCTCGAAACTTGTTAAAGACCTCATCCTTGGTCTTCATAAACTATATCCAAGTTGTTCTGGAAGAATCATTAATGAAAGTAACACAATAAAGTTTACTTTTCAACAAAGTTGATGACATGGGTCCCCGACAAAGGCATCCCACATGCTTTGAATGAAGGTAGATTCCCATGAGCACATATAAATTGTACAAAATGATGCCAAGATGGACCAAAGCCATTCAGACTACTCCAAACTAACTCATTTTCTTCTACCTTGTCAACAACTACAACAAGCTAATATCTCAACTCTGTGGTCTTCATTAGATAGCTAGCTACTATATCAATCTTATTCATGCGAGTACTATTCAATTTGTTCTTCAAGAGAATTCTCCTAGACATGTTTTCACTATAGTACAAGGTGACCAGGGTAATATGCATCTCCCTGGCTATCTTCTTCTCTACAATATGAGGATTAAATGGCACTTCACTGGCTATCTTCTTCTCTGCAATGTGAGGATTAAATGGCACTTCATCAAATCCAAAACAGTGCATTTTGCTTTGACAAGTTTCTTATTGTGCTTGGCCAAATCCTTGGGATCTATGAGAAGTACAACCTCCTTCTCCACAAGGTACCATAGTGCAACCTCTTCCAAGAGATTTTGCAGCTTGCACTTTCATGGAACAAAGTTGGAAGCACCCTCCAACATGTGACAATCTCAAAGACCATGACTAGTCATCCTTGCAAATCAACAAACAAAATTCAAATAATAGATCAAACAAAAATGAATCCAATCTACAACTTCTCACGAGTGTGGATCGCCTTTCTTAGGCTCAAAAATAACACTCCAATCCCTAGAGAAACTAGGGCATTACCACCCACAACCCTTTCACAAGTTTAGATCTACTTCACTTACTAAAGCTCGAGCATTCCACCCCTGAAATGTTGAGAATTATAGCTCAGACAAGAACTTCCACACAGGTTTAGTGTGAACATGCGAGAAGTAGTTCGAGATATTTTTGAAAAGTACTTCTATTTTGTAGTTCACTTTAGTAAAAAAGTGAAAGTCTTTTTGTTAGCAATTGAATCTAAAAAGTGTATTTCATGCATACGTGACTTAGACTAAAAGTAATCTCAAAAATATATTAGGGTTTTGGTCTCAGCCAAACGTATAAAGACAAGACAAAATAGAAAGTTTGAAACACACTTGAGCAATTGAGCGAGAGAGAGGGAGGAAACAACCAAGAAAGAGGCATTTCTAGAAAGCAAGCAGGTTGTATTTTCTCAACAGTATTGTACAAGTCGTACAGTACAATAGTAGATCGTACAGATCCATAGAGTCGTACGAATGTGTACAGTCGTACATAATCCATACAATAGGGTCGTACGACAGCCATCCAGTCGTGCAATAGAGTTGTACCATCATATAGAAGGGTCGTACAACGATTTTCTACTATTTTGTTGATTTTCCAATAGACCGCACTGTTAGAATTTAGGAAAATTGAAAACAAAAAATGCTTTTAAAATTTTCTATTCACTAGATCAGCATAAAGAAGAAGAGATATAAACAGATCTAGAAACAAACAAAATTTTCGAGTATAAAAAAATAAACTTTTATCTTACCTCCTGATTCAATGATAGATGTACCTGTCACATGTGTGTATGTATGCCTCTGTAAATATGCTCAAAATTTAGTTTAGGTTCCTGGATCAAACCTCTAGGGTTTGATCTCTGTCAATGTGGATTGTGGGACAGTTTTGCCAATGATAGAGACCCCCAAAAGAAACAGCAATAAACCCCCAGACTTCCAAGTAGGTAACAGTAATACCCCAGCAGAAAGAAACCTCCACAAAACAGTGATATAGCACAGGAAAGAACTGGATAGCAAGATAGTAGACCCTCCATAGGAAAAACGGCAAAACCCTTCACTCAGAAATTCATGCGGCACTAGAAGGAGAGGCCACGGCTGTTAAACTCAGATAAAGGAGAGGACACGACTACTAAATTCAGATAAGGGAGAGGCTACGGCTGCTAAACAAATCTGACGATCAAAGAGAAAGAGTCGCGGCTCTCATACCCAGTTGTAGCTCCAAGGATTAGGTCTGGCAGCCAAGGAGATGGCACTTCTACACATTAGACAGGTCCGACAGCTGAAGAAGGAGGGGCCGCATGCACCCTATACTTCAGCAGGTACCAAGGAGGATCTTCCAGCTAACATCAATCAACAAAACTCAGATCTGAAAAAACTGATGATTAGTAGAGAGGTCGCATCACACAAGAAACTAAACACTGAGGTAGCCGCAACAAGGAGAGAGAGGAGAGAGTGAGTGTGTATACAAATGCTAGAGGGTAGAGTCTTATTTATAGTTAGGGAGAGGGGTTAGAGTAATTAGGTTTATAATTAAATATTGACATTTAATTAATATGTCAATTAATATTAATATAAATTATAAAAACCCTAGTTACATATAAAACCCCAATCACATAAAACAAAACCCTAATCACATAAAGTAAAACCCCAATCACATAAAACAAGGGGGAAATCA
>ML795346.1:203278-231765 GCA_009831015.1 Picea engelmannii
TTTCGTCCGTGAAGAGCGTGAGGGTGCCCAGACCCACATCTCTAACATTGACTGCAGCTGAGTCGAAGAGAAGATTGCCCAGAGGTTGCACTCCATAATTGTTGCTGCTGTTGCTTCCCTGCTGTAGAAGATTGAATGCCGAGAGCTGAATGTCTTGGGGGTCTTGCCTTCTCTTCTTCTTCGGGTTTTTGTGTCGATTACTTCCATTGTTTGCTTCTCCCATATTTCGTCAAGAGATTGAAGGAGTTTATATCGCCCAATCACTTTGACAACCTATTTATTTGAAAATAGTGTGGCATTGTAATTTTATGAAATGGATTTTGTTTCAGCATGCTTTGTTATAAAAACTTTGTTAAATTTGGTCTTTGGTTTTGTTTTTCTCATGAAGTCTTTACCTTTTTTTTCTCCTTTTTACATAAAAGATATTGTTATTCTAGTTTTTTCCAATTTTATTTATCAATTTTTTAAAAAAATAAATATTTTTAAATTAAAAGTTTTTTTTCCAATTTTATTTATCATTTTTTTTTAAATAAATGATTTTTTTTTTTTAAATCAAAAGCTTTTTGCCATTTTTATAAAAGAGCAAAAAAGAATAATATTGTTTCAATTTTTTCCAATTTTATTTATCAATTTTTAAATGATTATTAAATTAAAAAGTTATTTAATTTATTTTTAAAATTTAATTCATAAATATTTTTTTTATGATACTTAAGGTTAAGATTTAGCTAAGATAATCTCTTGCAATACCAATAATATTATTATATAAAAAGTTTATGTGGGTCTAATCATCATTCAATGTAATGTGATGGTGAGAGTGAGGCACCTTGTTACCACAAGGAGGAAGGAAAGAATGGTGGCTCCACTCAAATTTAGGGCAAAACTAAGAAATCTTAGGAGAGAGGAAGAGAGAGAAAAGAGGAGGGAAGGCCACTAGGTTAATTAGGGTTCTAGGGTTGATTATGTAACTAGGTTATAGATTACTTAAATTGATTCAACTAAGTCTCAACCACAAGTAAAATAACAACAAATTAACAAATTAAAGCAAACTATGTAAGAATAATTTATTAATTTGCTTTGACGAGTTAATTAACATAAATGTTGAAGATGAAAGAGAGATGAAAAGGAAGGAACACCAAAAAAACATTGTTGTGGGTGTTGAAATTGAGAGACACCACTGGCCTCTAAGAGAAGGGTTTTCCGCTTGAACGAATCTACACATGTTGCTATGTCTTTCTACAAAACAAACTTGATCCAGGGATTTTCAAGCACACTTTGATCCTTGATTTCGAGCAGACTTTGTAGAGCATGGAATTTGATAGGAAATTGAGAGCTCTTTTTTTGTATTGATCATGGTTCCTAGTCTTGGCTAACGAGAGAGTATTTCTTGTAGGTTGGTTTGGTTGAGGCAGTAAGCCAGCAAGTGTCTCAAAGGATTAGGCCAATCATTAGGCCATCTAGTAGAGAGCATGTAGCCTGCTTTCCTGGGTGACCGGTCAACTGATTGACTTATTGAATGGGACTTTAACTGATTGAATGGAAACGAGCTTTCACCCACGCCTCACTCAATAGGCCAGTCAATAGGATTCTTTCAAATGCATCAAACCACAATGATCACGTCATTTGCATTCAATTTCTCACAACTTTACCCCTGAATAAGGAAAATATGTTCCCTCTCTTTGTAATCCTAATTGCCTCTTTGTCTTTACTAGGCATTCATGATTCTTAAGCTTATTGCCTTGGTCCCGTAACTCCATACCATAAAGCCTTGGCCCGCAAATTTCTTATCTCACTTGAACACCGTGAAATTATTTGGGAGATTCTCTTTCTTTACTTACTCACTTCCTCTAAGCAGGAGAGAGCTAGAAGTAGGAGCGGACCGAAGGGAATGAACAAATAAGAGGTAGAAGAACCAATCATCATGTTTCCAAATAGTTGCCACGAACAGAGTCAACCATGCATGCATTCTATATTAGACATGCGCGATCTGGAGTGGAATCGAGAACACTTCAGAAAAACATAGCTCGAGATTGATTATCTAATACAATAGAACCCTATATTTGATTGATTGATTGAGGAAGTGGATCTCTCAAGAGGCATATTCGATCGATTCTTTTCATTGTGGAAACACATGGAAGGGACATATATGGGTAGAAAAAGAAGTGGACGTATTGGGTTATGCCCCCCTTCGATCGCTAGTCGTTGAGTCGCGAATGAAATGAAATAGGTAGGGTAGCTTACTTCAGGATAAAACCGTGGTTGGTGGGTTGATCTCCTTTTGGAATAGAAATCCTTTCCCTTCAATCTTTTGACTGCTTTCACATCTTTATTCCATACAGGGAGGAGGGTGGGACATGTATGGTATTGTGAACTGCAACAACTAAAAAACAAGGGAGGGGAAGATTGACTGCACTATCTAAACCTTAAAAAGGTATCACGATCTTCAATACAACACAATAAAAACATCTAGATCCACAATATAAATGACAAAACAATGATGTTGGAACCTCCCTTGAGATAGAAGAGTTGAATTGTCCAAGGTGTAGGAGGGGACTAAGCCAATGGAGATGCCCTAAGACAAAGCAACAAGCCTTCAAACGAGAATACATACCAAGAGCAAGAGGTACATGTAGAGGCATTGGAAATGAAAGTGACAAGCAACACAAAAGCGTGGGAGAAGAGTAGTGGAGCTATATAAATATTTGTCGTGAATCCAAAAGTGTCCCTACAAGATAATGCGACGAGGAAAGAAGATTCCAATAAACTCTACAAAGAGGAGATGAGCGATATAAATAGACAAAGAAATGACATCAACATGTAAGTGAACATTAGACTAGTTGTTGGACAAAGTGTTTTGTATGAAAGTGTCATGTTGTGGGTTTTAACTAATTATTGTTGGTTTCTCAGTGCACATTATAGGTAATCTCCCCAAACTACACACTACGTTCTATGGACCACAATTTGTAGATGTGGTATAGCCCCAAAAAAGTCATGATTCACTTGGCACCAAGAAATCATGAAGGGTTAACCCAGTGGATCCTTTTCATTCCTTACCAAACTATTTTGAGAATACAGCCAAAACAAAGTGGACATATTGTTGCAAATAACACCAATGGAGATTGATGAACCAACTATACCAATAAATTTCCAATAAAGCCCAAACTCACTAGTAAGTTAGGAATGCTATATTGAGAATAAAAATTCACAAAAACATACATAAAAGACTTTTGCAAAACAAATATTGCTAATACAAATCTTCAAGAAATATTCTACAGGAAAACAACCATCTATATCTTGCAAGACATGCTTTCTTGAACATCCAAAAAAAACTCAAAACTAACAACTTCCCATCATTGAGATTGAAGGAAAAATGTGTAGAAAATTAAAAGAGCCATTGATGAATCCCAACTCAAGAAATGTTAGACATGGTACAAATTTCAAAATAGAATTCGAAAGGTAACTTTCTGGAAGGATGAACTTTTCCTTGATAACTAAAGAAGGAAGCCTTGTTGTTTATATCAAGTTTGTGGCATTGAATCTGTTTCATGCTCATGGAATGCTTAATCATGTGGCGAATCCATTTTGTCTCATGGCTTGAAGACATAATCCTGATTAATTGTTTGACACGTATGTCCAGCATGATATATGTGTAAATGTTTGCAGGTGTATATGGAACATCCAAACTACGTGAATAGTGAGTGAACAAAGGAATTTGTTTGATGAAAATCTAGAGTTGCATAGTTCATTCTAGCAATTAGTCTATTTGATGAAAATCTAGAGTTGCATAGTTCGTGCAGCAACTAAAGAGGATTCCACTACTTGGAACACACAAATATCCAGAACACATGACTATCATGAAATAAACAGACTCTCCTTTAACCAGATCAACAGTTCTTTGAAGAAATGCAACATTCCCTATAGAGAAGAAACACTTATAAATGATAACCAAGAAATGCAAAGTGATCCAAATGGGTAACAAAATGTATTCAAGAACAAATCATCCAAGTCATTATCACTTATGTTGTGTTGAGTACTTTCCAGTGTTCACCATATTCTACTTTCATCCGCCAGAAGAGGCCAGTAATAACATTGTTTTCTTAAGTGGGCTCTTCGGGATGCAGGAGTTGTAGATGATCAGACAAAAGTTTAGAGAGTGGTTGGAGCCACGATTGTAGTGTAAATGTTCGGTGTGCAAATCTCCCCCCACACTCATCTATTGCTGGACAAAGTACACTAATCTTGTAGGAAAATGTCTGATGAGTTGTGAAAAATTCTCACATAACCACAGGTATGATGGTTCTCAGTCTAGTCTTCCAAATGATTTTTAGCAGTGGGAGTACTCCCTTCATGTAATGGATCATATCTTCCCAAACCCCTCCCTCTTTTTCTTTCACATGGTAATTACATGCGAACTTTGTGTGACAAGACCTTGGCATGCCACCAATTGATCGATCGCTGACAAGCGTTTCTCTCACAATGCCCTGAACTTTGGTGGATCGTTATCAGAATTGAATTCTTGTCGAAGATCATGTTGTCTCTCACAGAGTGGTGTTGTAGTTATCTTTATTTTCATAATTTTACAGTTAATTGTCTCTCATGAAACGATGTTGTAATGTTTAAATTGCATAAGTTTACAGTTATTGTTATTTCTCATAGAGAGTAATTTTTACAAGTTGTATGTTTATCAAAAAAATTAGAGTATTTAAACATAACATTTATTTCATCTATGTTGTGCAATCTTATTTTTTCACTCATAATTTTTTTAACTGGACTGGATCTGAGTTTATTGGGTGTGATTCTTTAACAATCACTTAAATCCCTTTTGCTCATATTTTTCATTTGGTATCAAAGCTTTTGTGGTTGATTATAGTGTTTTATTTGGAGAAGGATAAGATGGACAAAATTCAAATGCAATACAGTACCAGGTTCCTCTTTTCAGTGGGGAAAACTATGAGTATTGGAGTGTGACGATGAGAACTTTACTTAGTTCACAAGATTTATGGATGCTTGCTTCTATAGGCTACACAGAGCTAGTTGATAAGACTACCTACAATGCTCTCTATGTTGATCAAAAGACATAGTTGAAGGAGAACATAAAAAAGGATGCCAGAGCTCTATTCATCCTTCAGACTGGAGTTGACATCACAATATTTTGAAAGATCACATAATGTGGTAAGTCCCATGATGCTTGGGAAACCTTGGAGAAGGCATACAAGGGATTTATAAAGGTAAAAGTTGTCAAACTTTAGATGCTTAGAAGAGATTTTAAATCTCTTACTTTGAAATAAAATGAAAGTGTTGAATCTTTTATTACTAGAGTACAAAATATTGTGAATGTTGTTCATGCCCATGGTGAATATGTTGAAGATAGAAGGATTGTTGAAAAAGTGTTAAGTAGTCTTCCTAAAAAAATTGATCATGTCATTATTGCTATAGAAGAGTCAAGGGATTTATCACAACTAACCCGTGTCTATTTGGAAGCCTTCAAGTACATGAAGACATGTTAAAAAAGAATGAGGAACCTCTGGATCAAGCCTTCCAAAGCAAGTTGAAGGTTGACGACAAGAAGAAACGGTCTTCCACTGCCATGAATGATGTTTCTACTTCTTCTTATTCATCATATAGAGGAGGTAGAGGCAGTGGAAGAGTCAGGGGAAGAGGAGGCCATGGTAGAGGAAGAAGCAGTAGCTCTGGAAGAGGCTACTTTCATTGCAGCTATTGTCGTAAAGATGCTCACCTTGAAAATTATTGTTTTAAGAAGAAAAGAGACACCTCTCAAGCAAATTTTAGTAAAGATGAAGGTGAGAACTCTCCAACTTTGTTTCTCACATGTAATAGTTTTGATGCCAAAGATGATTTTGTATGGTATTTAGATAGTGGTTGCTCAAATCACATGACTTGAAATAAAAATATTTTTGTAAAGTTAGATGAGAGTGTGAAGGGGAAAATTAATTTTGGCAAGTAATGGGAAAAGGCACCCTTGCCATAAAAATCGAGAATGGAAGTAGTGTGTTTGTACGTGATACTTTGTTTGTTCCAAGTTTAAAGCATAACTTGATTAGCATAGGGAAACTAAATTCTAAAAACTACAAGACTATTTTTGAAGGAAAGTTTTGTAAGCTTTTTAACAACAATGGCCTTGTCATTGAAGTTCCCATGACAAATAATATGATGTTTTTATTAAGAATGGAATCAAATTTGGCTTGCCTGAAGGCCTCTGTTGATGATTCTTGGTTATGGCACAAGAGGTTTGGGGACCTTAATTTTAGATTTCTCTCCTTCATGCAAAAAAAGAACTTAGTAAGAGGTTTCCCTTCATTCATAGAGCCAAATAATAATATATGTGAAGGTTTTGCAATAGGGAAGCAACATAGAGACAAATTTCCCCATCATCATTTTAGAGCTCATGAACCTTTGGCCTTAGTGCATGCAAATATTTGTGGCCCCATGCAAACTTTATCTCTTGGAAGGAATACGTATTTTCTTCTCTTTGTAGATGATTTTTCAAAGATGTTTTGGGCCTATTTCTTAAGCGAGAAGTCTCAAACTTTTAGTTTCTTTCAAAAATTTAAAGCACTTGTTGAGAAGGAATTAGGATACTATTTGAAAGTTTTGAGAACTAACCAAGGTGGATAATTCACCTCCAATGAATTCAAATAATTTTGCATCTCACATGGCATCAAGAAGGAGTTAACTACAACTTGTACTCCTCAACAAAATGGAGTAACAACGAGGAAAAATATAACAATTGTAGAAATGGCCAGATGTATGTTGAAAGGAATGTGTTTTCCAAACTTGTATTGGGTAGATGCAGTCCATTAAGCCATGTATATCCTTAACATAAGTCCTAAAAAGAAACAATATACTCCTTATGAAGCCTGGTTTTGTAAAAAACTAATTGTTTCTCATCTGAAAATTTTTAGGTCTACATGCTTTGTTCACATTTATGTACAACAAAGATAGAAGTTAGATGGAAATCGATGAGATGTGTTTTCATTGGATATTTAGACGAAATCAAGGCTTATAAATGTTATGATCCACTTACTAATAAGCTTTATGTTAGTAGAGATGTGGGAATGAAGGAGAAGATAAAGTGATTACACCACATATTGAAAATTTAATCTTTGATAATAATGACCAATCTTTGCAACTCTTTCCAGTAAGAAATATAGGCTCACCTTCAAGGAGTTATCCATCAAAGGCATCTTCATATTCTCCAACAACAAGATCTCATGTTGATACCCAAGCAACACCTCCATCTAGTCCTCCTGGAAAAACAAGAAGTTTGAAGGGGATATATGAGACATCTAGGTATGTTGGCGATAATTTTGCTCTTCTCTCTTCTACCCATGTTGAATATTTTGATTTTAAAGAAGCTTGCACTGATGATCCATGGGTGCAAGCCATGGAGAATGAGATGTGATAGATCGAGAAGAATGACACATAGGAGTTAGTTGATCTCCCTCATGGAAAATCCACTATTGGAGTAAAGTGGATTTACAAGATAAAATATTTAATATGGATGGAAGTATTTCAAAGTATAAGGCATGATTAGTTGCAAAGGGATATGTGCATCAAGAAGGCATTGACTATGAAGAAAATTTTCTCTTGTAGCAAGACTTGAAACTATAACACACCTGACCCCCTAGGCGTCATTAGGGAGGTGGGGCATCAAAATTTCCTAACTCTTTCCTTAAATTCCCTTCCTAAATAGCACCTCTAAAAGAAAATCTATTTCCATAAGTCGATTTTGCTCGTTGAGGGATTTCCAACAACTATAAATATACTGAAAATTGAGTTTTAAATCGAATGTTGTGGCCTTTTAAAGTTTTAGGGCTTTCATGGCCTTTTTCCCACCCAGGTCCACCTCACACCCACGTAGCATCCACATGGATCCACGTCATATGTACCGTTTAAAAAGGTTGTTGTGTGTGTGCTAATGTGTCAAGACACATAACCTTGACATGGCAAGTCTCAACGCAACTAAAGTGAGACTGACTGAACCACACAAATCCAAAAATTTAGTGATTCGGATTTCCCCATAAATTGACACTCACAAACTTTCGTATTCTACATATCCATATATCTAGAACCTTAGATCTCGCCTTGGAACCTCGAATTGGAACCCTTCTCATATAGGAGTCTGGGGTGCTACCTCTTCTGAGCTTACCATAGAAATTGGAACAGAACCTAGAAACATCTAGAATCAGAGATCTAGAGGATCCCAAAAATCCTTTTATAAGAAATTCCATATCCAGATGCGGAACCTTGATCAGGAACCTTGACGCATCCAAAAATACGAGATCCTGAGTGTTGAGGCCACAACAACCCCCTTTTAATTTTTCTTTTACAAGAGAAAGGAAAGCTTCCCCCCTACTAAAATTTCAATCCTATATCCTAATCCTCTACTACTTGAGCCTATTTATTTGCATACTTTGATAGAGTTGGGTGGTTAAATATTGATTGATGGTTATATGTGGTGGGTGTTGATTATTCCTTTCGGTCTGATGATTTCAAATGTATTTGTGATGCTTCTTGACCTATGATGTTTCATTGAATTTTGTATGATGGAATTGATGTGTTATCTTAAGACTTTTTGTTGATTCCAAAGTGTTTTATGCTACGAAAGGACCGCGCAGATATGGCCGAGCCTGACAAAAGATGAAGGGATCCAACAATTGGATTAGAGGGAAGAAAAGTTGAATGTCGTAGTCCATGATTTGAAGCAGAGACAAAAGATGATGAGTATTTCAGACAGGCTAAAAAGCGCGTAGGAGATGAAAAATCTGCAAGCAAATTTGAAGACAATCCAAGGGGAAAGACAAACAAGACATGCTCAGTTGGAGCCCCTGCAGGAGCAAGCAGAGAAGATGATAGCGGAGATGGAAACAGAGAAAGGCAGACTGGACTAGGCACACTCAAAGAGTATAAAAGTGTTGGAGGAGCACATAATAATGTAGGTGGTGGAGACACTGACAAAAAAGAGTGTGCAGGCCAAGACACAAGTAGATGCACTCACAAAGAAGTTCCAGGCATTGGAGAAATTTGTGCAGGAGGCACGCACTTCCTAAGTGGCCAGGGACGAGCCACAGGTTAGTGTTGGGGGCCTGTTGGAGCAGGCAATTTTGGGGTTTAGCGCAGTAAAGGAAGCTAAGAACTAAAGAATGGACCAAGGAAGCAATGTGCGCCAGGAAATGAGGAGAAAGCAATGCACAAAAGGCAAAGGAAGCAGCGTGCCGAGAAGAAAGCAAAATCAATGTGATGAAATTGTGGATTAGTGTGCGAAGGCAGTTAGAATGTGGACAAGTTGAGTCCACTTAGAGTTAGGGTTTTGGTAGTCAATGTAAGGGTTTTTACCCATCTTTGTAATATAAATAGACAATGTATGAGGCAAATGGGATATCTTTGATCATTATCACTTTTGTATGAGAGAAGTACTTTGAGCACCTTTTTGAGTCTATTGAGTCGAAGTATATGTTTTTTTGAGAGCCATGGAGCTCAGATGGAGTCAATTTTGAGATGCATAGATTATAATTGAGGGTCCGGTCGCAAGTTGTTGAGCTTGGTGCAACACTGGTTAGCCTCACAGAGTATGACATACTTTTGATGTAGTGCACGCAATGCAGGACTTTTGATGAATAATAATTATAAGAAACAGAAGATCTTTGTGGATGTAGCCTAGGGGGGGTGAACCACGGTAAAAATGGTGTCTCTATGTGTGTTATCTCTTATATGTTGATTTTATATGCTTGATGATGAATGAATAGATAAATGAATGAATTTGTTGAAGTTTATTTATAGCGTGCAATAGAATAATATGATGTTTTATGTAGAATGAATGTTATGGAATGGATAGAATAGTAGATCTGATGAATGGTGGTATCGTAGAATGAATGTTGAAGTAAAAGAAGTCTAATAGGCCTAACATTCCCATGAGTTCCATCCCTTCCATGATTGCAGACACTTGGGTCATGCAATCACCCATAAGCCATCTCGGGTGAGACTACATTGTGCGTAGTGTTGCTTTCTGGTTTACCAGAGGAGCTGATGGTTTCTAAGGTTTTGTTGGAGAACTAAGGTAGAACCTGGGTCAATCCATATATCCAACCATGACCCTACATGGCTGTAAGGTTTGGTGTTCTATTGTATGTCTTGAATGAGTTTATTATTGATTATTTTTATTATTGAATAATTCAAATTTTGCATCCTCTTGTTGGCATGATATGCTTAATATATTCAACTTTTAAACTTTTGCGTGTAGATCTTAATTTTCAGTTTCGAACTCTAAGTCTAAATCGCATTATTGTCGATCCTTCTTTTGAGTTGAAACTTGACACATGTAGTTTCAGGACACTCATATACATCCACCATGTTATCGTTGTGTTAGCACTTTGTAATTCCCAGAGGTTGTTAAGGGCATAAGAAATTAACAGAGGTAACTTACAAAACTGCTTTCGAAACTGGGATCTAGCCCTGCCAGTTTCAGAGAGGGATCTCTTTGTAGGATTTAGATATGTTTGAGTTTTTAGATATTAGGCTAGTTAAAATAATATGAGTTTGTTGTTTTGTTTATAAAGCTCGGCCGAAAGATTGCATTAGACATCCATTGGGCTATGGGGTCTGTATTAAAGATTAAGATCGGATACATTTTTTTATAAGATTTCTTCACAAGGTGAGATAGTGAGAATCCTGGATCTATTGGAATTAAATGTGGTGAAAATATAGAACATGTGAGAGATTCAATCAAGCAAATAAGCAATTAAGAATTTATTTACTTAATATCAGATGAGTAACATGTAGATCACTAAAGACCAGAAACAGAGTGCATGAGACAAATTATGTTCATTAACTTCCTTTAAACAATTAGAAGCAGAAAACAAAATGATTACAGAGTAAAATAAACATTAACAAAGCAAGATAAACATCACCAACATCCAAATGCAAGAATCCAGTGAAAAGCCTTTTTATTACTGGTCAATCTTCTTGAAAAGATTACAAAGATAGATCCTTGGGCGCAAAAATCAACCCTCAATACTTCTAAGTGAGAATTATTTATACAACAATTACATATGATCCTGTCATTAATGACTAGGATATGGTGGAGGAAAAATCTAACTAACTAGATTACAAATTACAAAATAATAGGAATGTTGATGATCTCTTTGAATCCTTGGTGTTGATTCAGAGGAAAGTAGTTGGTGATTCATCACTTTGACTTGATTGTTCCTCATGATGACTCAGACATCCACATCACCTCTACTCGAGTAAGGCACATGGGTCTTCCCATCTCTTTTAACTAGGATGGAAACCTTGAGTAGTCTTCTGTATGTTTCGTCCATCTCAGTGTATTTGGAAAAGGTAGGATTTGTGATGAAAATGTATTTTATCTCATGTTGGATGCTCAGGTCCAACTGTAAAGTCTCTAAGAAAGCCTTGCCAGTAATGCTCCCTTGCATACCAACAAATTTAGAACCATCTTTTGCTACTGCAAGTATCTTCTATTTGTAATCTAATAGAGTAATGATCTTATCATTAATCACTAGTAAACCTGGAAACCCTTTCTTGTGTAGTGAATCAACCTTGCTGAAAAATCTTTGCACTCCAACGTCCATTGTCTGAGCTTTCTCTTATAATTGTAGAATCAATCCTTTCTTGGTAAAATATTTCTTGACCTCAAGGATGGTCTCTGTCCTATCTTCAATTTCCAAATCCTCTAGCTCTTCTTTGGTCTTGGAGTTTAAGAATCTGATGATTTCAGTGGCCTTTGTAGGCCTCTATCCCAATTCTTCTCTTATCTTCTCAATTGCCTATCTGCCTCTCTGCACCAGTTCATGTTATTCAAACACAATTTGTATGAGTGGCCAAATCTCTGTCATTGACTTGATGATGTCCATCCAGATATTTTCCTTGGCCTCTGACAGTGTCTTGGCCATGACAGTCTCTTTCTACAACTTTTGTATTTCTTGAGTGAGTCTTTGTGACTTGTGCATCTCTGTGTTGTAGTTGGAATGGAACATGGATTTAAGTTTCTGGAGGTTATTAATATCTTCTTGCAATCTTTTAATCTCTTCTCCTTGCAGGGTCATGTCCTCCATTAACTTCATCAATTTCTCAGAAGCATCTAAAACTGTCACTGGAATGGCTGAAGGAATTTATGTTGTTGTGGCTGCTGCAGATGTACTAACTCCTGTGAGAGACATTGCATTCAATGGGATGACAGCCATTGGCACACTTTGTTCCTTTTCTTGACCAACTTGTCTAGCTCAGCCTCCATCTCCTTTATTTGTGCATTCTATTCTATTATTAGCTTCAACATCTCCTACGTGTGGCCTTCACTCTCAACCATTTCTTTTGCTTGTGAATCTTCAGTGGTCGGGAGTTTCAGTTGTTTCCTCGGAGATGTTATGTCAGTGTTCTTATTCTTCAGTAATTCCTCGGCTTCTTTAACATTGGATGGATCATAGCCAATTTTAAATACCAGCTCCTCTAAGGATTTGATCTTATTATCCCTGGCTAGAGAATATATCTTTTCGAGCTTCAACTGAGACTGGACATTGTTCAAAGATACCTGCAATTTTGCAGCAATTAAGGATGTATTTGCCAAGGTGGAGAAAATCATCTCCCATGTTTGCCTATGCATGTCCATTTGATCAACTGGATGCACCTCTTTTACATCAAATTCAAATGTTGCCCTCTTGTAATCAGAAATTGTCTTAGGATGAGGAACCTATGCCTGCAAGAACACCATATGCATCCTTCCTTTCTCTGTGTCGAAAGCAGATAGTAACTTGTGTTGTGTTGTAGATGTTTACTTCCAAAACTGTGCATAGGTGTTGTTAGTCAGCAACTCATTCTTCTGTTTGATTAAGTTATACTTCTCAAAGATATTAAGTCCAACAGGCTCTTGTGAGGACTTAGATGACAATGTGATATCTGCTTGCATTTTGGATGAGGAAGTGGATACTATGTGTTGGTTGCCTGAGAAGACTGATAAATGTGGTCCCTCCATCACTATGGTGGACTGGGTTTCTTCTTCTCTAGACCTGTCAGGTGCATGGCTAGTCTTGGTCCTCTTCCTGTAAACTTGGAATCTTCTACTGACACTTTTGAGACTGAAGGAGAGATCTCTTTTCTGGCTCTCTTCTCTGCTTATACCTGTGGAGTGTTGGTATGTGAAATGTTGGCAGGTGAAAGTTGTTGTTCTGTATCTAGCAAAGTATTTTCCTGCCACTCTGTTTGATTCATGAATCTTTCAATTTCAGGCTTTAGCACATGAGCATGAGGAGAGATCTTGTTTTTAAGCATGGTTTCTTCTATAATGCCACAGGGGTCATAATGCCATGGGAAGCTTAGACTGAAATTCATTTCCTTTAAAAGAATATTGGCTTCTTCCCCTGCAGCTCTACCATTGCAAATGAAAGAACCTATCTGGCCTTTGATCCTGAGTTGTTGCTTATTCTTGAATGCCACAAAGTGGATATCATCAGAGTTGATCATCTGTCTGATGTATTCCAAGGCGAATATTCTGGCAGGTGTTACACATTATTTTAGTCACCCTGGTGATGTTTCTACAACATGTGTTTAGGCTTCCAAAAGAACCTTTCTTCATGAGAAAAGTGACTAGCTTCCTCTTCTACAAAACTTGTTTTTAGAAGGCCGTCACAGGCCAACAATAAGATACAGTGTGGAAATGCCTGATTTCCGCAGGCTGTCATGAAACTGCTTGCGACATTTCCACAGGCTGCACTAGAGCTAGGGTGTGGCGGTGTTGGAAGGCTGAGAAAAGGTCGAAGTTCACGAAATTTATAGAAGGGATCTTCTAGAATATGAGGCGACATCCGTATGGTTGGGATCCTACTCGCTTCTCTGATTTGGTGGGATCATCCTAATCTCTTTAACCATCTCTCTTTCTCCTATATAATGATGGATTTCTCATGGAAAAGGTTAAGCAAGATTAAGAAAGCAAGAGCAAGCAAGGAATTAATGAAGGAATAGGCTGAGAATTGTGTGAGGGATTCTATCTCAATTGATGCTTGAGGTCTTCATCTGTCCATCAAGTTATTGTGGATCTTCTTCATGCAAGTTGGAGCAAGTGTGTGTGTTGGAGCAAAGGGCCATCGAAAGGGAACCTTACAACATCAAGGTTGTTTGGTTGTATCTTCCACTTTTACTTAATATAATACAGTGGCATGTTTCTTTCCCATAAAATCATTCTCATTTTTATTACATGACTCCTTGATCACATGCGTAAGTTTTCATTGAATATACTATTGTTGCTTTCACTTTGGTTGGTTTGTGTTTCATTGCAGATCCAATATAACAAGAGCACTGGAGTGGAGCAAGGACAACAAATATATAAGGAAGCGATATTCAAAGGTATGTCATTCATCTCTTGTTTGATAGTATTTTCAATGATTAAAGATTAGGGAAAGCGTCATGTCCTATCTTGTTTTGTTCTAGATCCAGGTGGATCTAGGGAGATCAGTTTATGTTCACATTCACCGATTTATCCGATAACAAAATTGGCGACCATACTGGGGATACAACTTTTTTTTGGTTTTTTTCTATCCATTTGCCTTTAGCCTACCTCTTTTCATTTTAATCCAGTCTCTGAGTCTGTGGGGGATCCATCTAGACTCTCTGGATCTGAAAGTTCTTTTAGACTCTTTGCCTTCTTTCCAATTTTCCTTTGTTTACAAGCATTTCCGCATTGTATCCCATATGCAGCCTGAGGAAACCTTAGATAGCCGCACCCTGAATGTTAAGACCAGTGCAGAATCTCCGCACCCTACCCATATCTACCCTACAGAAACATCAAATCCCCACACTGTACCTTACTGCTGGGTTGCGACGTCTCCTGTAGAATTTTTGGATTAGGTCTTTTTGTCTTCTGAGACCGAGTTTTTCTTTGATCACCTGGGAATAACTTTTAGTGCCAGCACTTGACTGTTTTCTGAGTGTAAGACTTGTTGTTGATTGGTTTTCAGGGATTGAAAACCCTTCTTCATCATTTTACAAGTTTTTACTTCTTGCTTCTTGTCAACAAGGATATAATCTCTGGATTTAAATCTGAGTGCTTGATTGATAAAAGTCTTTGATTTGATTTAAAGTTTTGGATTGTTTTACATTTTCTGGATTGCTTGTTGATTGGAAAATTATTTTGATTTGCATTTAGCGAAACACTTTCTTTTCATCTTCATTTTTATCTTCTTTGAAAGTTTGATTTGGGTATTTGTTGACTGTATCTATTTTCTTTGATTACTTTTCCTTTCTTCATTATATCTGTGAATTGGTTTTGGAAAGGAAGAATTAAAGTCATTTATTCGTTTTAAGTAATCATTCATAAGAAAAAAAATTGCATTCAATTTTTTTTTACAAGAGAACAAATTGGAAAATTTAATTGCTTATGATTGTTTGAAATCATGTTCATTCAAGAAAAAGAAATTATATTTCGTAGCTTTTATGTTTTTTGAAGAAATACTTTCTCCCTATTGTAATTAGAGTTCATCGAACTGAAACATTGCATCAATCATCTCTTCTTGCATATTATTGGGTGAAGGTCTCATACAACATCAGTTTCATCTCCATCTCCCTCTTGCGTAAACAACAACCTCTAAAATACTACGTAATTTTAAAATTTATTAGTAACTTTTATTTTCTAGAAACTCTTTTACACCAACATTAGCTAGGCTGGCGCTTTGGATTAGGTTGTGAGGCACACTCTCCAAAGCATAAAACACACTGTAGCATCTTGTGACAGGGAGTGTTCAAATCCAATTGCAACATTTTGTCCTGGGAAGCACTTCTCACACAAGGCTCAAACCTGAGGTCGCATTAAGGCTGGCAGAGTTACTCACCATGCTTTGTTGGTCTTAGTGTAGAGATTGCACGTATTATGAGGGTCACTTGAAGGTATACCCACAATTATGAGTGGAAGCCTTTCGAGTTGATTTCGGGCTAGATACCCTGCCCTTGCACGTGGATCAGACTGTCGATTGTTTCCCCAGGCATCATTGTTGTTCTTGGTAACCTTAGTAGCCTATCTCTTTAGAGTCTTACATGAGGTGACTGTGGAGGGGAAAGTCTTCACGGTACCTAGAATCAACGTTGGCCAGAGTCACTCGGGCTCCTTGGAGGGTATACCCACGATTATGTGTGGGAGCTTGCACCAGGGTGTAAGTCCATTAAGCAGGTTGTCAACGTAACTTTTCCACCCTCTCTATCCTAGCCCCTTCTTATCTTAACTTCACGATGCTGGATTTAATCACCAACTAGTGACTTCGACATAAGAAGGTTTGTTTGTTTGGTTTGGTTTTTAGTTTTTATTAGTGAGTGTTGTTTGTTTCCATAGTTGGCCATTGATTTTTTCCATTAAATTTTTGGTTTGGCCAACATCGAACCTCCACGTCGTTCATGTAGGATGCAAGGGTGTTATCGGACTAATCGGTAGGTGCAGACACTAACAGATCTCCCTAGATCCACCTGGATCTAGAACAAAACAGGACAGGACATGACTCTTTACCTAAGTTTTGACCATTGAATTAGCTAGTAGGGAGGAACAAGTAACATACCTTTGTATCGCTTCCTAGGGTCTCTGTTGCTCCCGCTTTGCTTTGGTGCTCTCGTGAGGTCAAGACCAAGACAACACAAACCAACCAAAGTGAAGATAGCAAAATATATTCAACTGTCAACTTATGTGTATGATCAAGGAATTACACAATAAAGTGAGAATAGCTTTATGGGAAAAGGACATGCCACTGTATCATATTAATTGAAAGTAGAAGATTACAACCTGATCGCCTTGATGTCACAAGCTTCCTTTCGATGGCTCTTGTCTCCAACACACACACTTTCTCAATCCTTGTATGAAGAAGATCAAATCCTCTTGATAGACTTGCCAGAGTCTCCAAGCTCTTGTTCAAGCTAGGTCCTTCACACAATTATTTCACCAATTCTTCAATAAATCTTGCTTAACCTTTTCCATGAGAATTCCATCAATATATAGGAGAGAATGAGATGGTTACTTGGATAAGAATGATCCCACAATATCAGGGAATCCAGTATAAGGATAACCATTCGAATGCCAACCCATTCTTATAGAAGATTCCCTTCTAGAACCATCTAGACTTCATCTTTTTCAAAGCTTTAGAACGAGTTCACACCCTAGCTATGTAGCACAGTGCGAGAAGTTCTCACCCTAGCTTAAGGCAGCCTGCGAGAATGGGTCATTCTCGCACCCTAGTATATTAGCAACTTGTGAACTCTCTTCAAAAGCAAGTTTTCTGGGAAGAAATGAATGTCACTTTTCTCGAGAGAAAGTTCTTATGAGGAGCCTGAGTACACCATCATCAATACACCATCATGATGACCAAAATCATGGGTAACAAAGGGCTACCCCGAAAGATCCGAAAGGTTATCTCCCTTTGCCTCTTAATTCACTAGAGGGCTCTCCCGAGCAGAGAGCGGTCCAGGACACTGTAACCTCACGAGTGGAAGGTTCCAACTCTTTAAAAAATTTCTGAATTATTTTCAATTCTCTAGAGGCTTTTCGAATTCCTCCTGGATACGAGAGACGTATTCTCCGGATGAATTCATCAAGAGAACTTGTTGTTGACACTTGTGAAATATCGACCAGACCCCATACATGCCCTCGAGCCGAGAATCCCCTTTGGTCTACTGACATATTTAGAACCCCGCCTCGCACGGTGAGGGACCTTTACGACAACTTGGGCGCAGTTCCTGATACACCCATCATCTCACAACTGCCCGAAACGTTTGTTACCTACATGATACCTTTAGACCATTTTGTTGGTACAACTAGCAATATCATCGTCGTTCCAGACATATAGTTAGTTGGTCCTAGCTCAACTTTTTATCTCCAGATGGCCCATTCTACTATGGTCCCACACGTTACGACTGTTCCTACTGGGAATGTGGTGGTTAACCAAGCTCCCATTGGCACACCACTCTCGTCTAGACCTATTCTGTCACTTCCTCCTAGGTATCACGCTTTGAATCCTTCCACCACCATCCCTACCCAGGTTCCATCTAGAGTTTCTGAACTTTTTGTTCCACCTGGGTACAATGTTGTTGCCGGTTTTGTTCCTACACCTTCCCAGGTCCTCTCCGGAGGGTCTTATCCACCTTTTCCTGGGGGATCTAGCCCTAGTGGCTCCAATCCAATTGGAAGCACCCATCATCCGTTCACTTCTGGTTACTAGATTCCCGTTGGAGGGAAATCTCACGTTGGGGGGCAACCTCCACTTGGAGGACAACCTCAGGTTGGACTCTATAACCCACTACATGGATAGAACAGATCGGGATCACTAGCCCAACTTTGGAACCTTCTTGCCCAAAAAAATCAAAATCATCTGGGGGGCAACAACCTCAAGTCACCTCTTTTGTACACCCTCACTCTGGCCATCCATATCCCGGTTCTTTAAATCCTACTTGGGGTCCGAACGTTCACTCTAATGTCCCTTTTCAAGGGAACATCTCTAACCAACCCAATCCCATGGGCTATATGCCTTCAAATCCTCCATGACAGAATCTATCCGGACTCTCCATGTACATGCAGACTGCTTACGGTCCTACTGGTATACTGATGGGAATTCTTCCCCAAAGTCACCAGTATCCTCACATGAATAGACAACTACCTTTTCTAGCCACTTTGGATTTACCCGACTTGTCTAGAATCTTGAATGATCCTATCTTACATTCTCCCCATTGGCCCGTCATACCAGCCAAATTATCGTCCGACATTCCCAAGTTTGACGGTCGATCGGGAGAAGACCCAAACAATCATGTTATGACTTTCCACCTTTGGTGTTCGTCCAACTCTTTGATGGACGACTCCATTCGGTTACGACTCTTTCAACGAACTCTCACGGGTTCGCCTGCAAAGTGGTACATAGAATTATCGCGAGGCTTATTTAATGACTTCAACACCCTCGCCATGGATTTTCTCACACGTTACCAACTGCCAATCCGCTATGAGACAGTAATCGAGATTTTGAGTTCCTTTAAGCAATCTTCTACCACTCACATTTTCGATCACATTCATGAGTGGAGAAGGAGAAGACGCTTGATCAAACTTGACCTTCTTGATCAATTATTGGTTGAATGGTTCACCAAATCATTCGTCAATAAAATCTCCCGTGATATTTCCATGGGTGGAGTTTTCGTTGAAGAGCAGGCGATTAGTCACGCTCAATACCTAGATCTCGTTTATTCGCAAATGGGCACTCTTTACGACTTGCTCCCTGACACTCCTCGCCCTTCTACCACCACTACCTCAACAACCCCAACAACTTCTCATGCTGCTGATGGTGTGATTGGAACCTTCCATGTTGATGCTAAATCCACGTTGTCCACTCACACCAATCCCAAAGCTAATGCTTCTAATGTTCCAAGTGCTCCGACTCCTACTCCTTCCACCGAAAAAACTTTCGAGGTTAATCCAGTTCAATCTACCCCTGCCGACACAAATAAATCTAAAAAAGGAAAGGGTAAGAATAAGGAGGATAGAAATAATAATCCGCAATCCGAAAAACCCAAGACATGGTCTGCTGATGATAAGGATAAGCATAAACCTCGATATCCTTGCCTTATCTGTGGTGATGATCACTACACGAAAGATTGTCCAAGACGTGATGAGGTCACTACGTTCCTTCAAGGGACCGGGAAGCCTCCCACACCTGTCATTTTGTCACAACCTTTCCATTCTCAACAACAGGCCCAATTGGTCATTCATGACCAACCCTCTCCTTCCACCACTTCGTATGTCATTATGTGTATTGGTAATTCTACCGAGAACGATGTTGCAATCACCACTCGGGCCAAATATTATTCTCCTTCAAAGGAGAAAGTTGACGATTTACCACCTTCATTGGTTCAACCGCCTCCCTCAACTTCACTGCCCAGCGGTCCTCTTCATCTCGAATGACCGGGTCTCGATACAGTTCTCTGCTCTCCTCCAAAGGGCGTTATTTGGAAGTCTGCCTTTAATCCTCATGCATGTGTTGCTCAAAACTACAACATTGTAGAAGACCTTGTGCAAGCACCCTCTGCGATGTCAACTCTCGATGTCCTTCAAAGTTGTCGTGCTCAACGGAAGGCATTGTTAAAGGCCATTGGTGGAATTGATCCCACATATACGAATTTAACAATCTTTGACTTGGAAGACCACATTGCAAGGATACCTCCTCAGTTAGTGTTTCGGATTCAAGTTGTTGTTGAGAACAAGAATATCTGTAGAAGTGTTATTGACAAGGGTGCCTCGACATGCATTATGTCAGTTACTTGTTGGAAAGCCACTAGCTCTCCTCCCCTCACTGAATCACACAATACACTTAAGGCTTTCAATGGTTCTGGTTTTAAACCCTACGATGTTCTTCCCTCGTTGTCTATTATGTTGGAAGGCAAATCGGTCAACGTTGAGGTCGAGGTCTTTGATGCGCCTCTTGACTATAACCTCTTACTTGGCCGTAGTTGTATTGATTCCATGCGTGCCATCGTGTCTACCCTTTTCCATGTGTTACATTTCCCACATCAAGGAAAAGTCGTTACGGTGGACCAACTGGCCTTTTTCAATTCCGATTCTCTTACTAGCAACGTACCCTTTATCTCGAAGACACCCTCTGGGTACGAGAATGTCATGTTGGTCTTCTGAAAGATTCCACTTTAATGGGTACCTTCCCAATACCACCACCCGATGTTCCACCTCCTTTTGTCGCCCCAATCAACATGATTTCCAGCTTTGTCTGCGAAACCCTCGCGTCTCATGAATTGTGGATAGTACCTGATTCTGATGATTATCTTCACTATGGTAAACAAATGCCTTTAAGTCCAGTCGAATCTGATTATCAAGCCATTCAATCATAAACCCCTTTTACACCCTCTTTTTATGATTCATCTCCCAATCCATTTCATGTGATCTTTCCTACCGACGAGATGATCATGTCAGTCATGTCCATGGAAGACACCCCATGGGACGATGGACATCATCGTTCCATTCTCTTCCTAGAATAACACACCATAGAGAGTTACCAATGGATTTCGACTTCATCTACCGTTGTTGTCATTTCCTCTGTTCCCGAGTCATCCGGTGACGTATTATATGAAGAGAACCTGAGTAATATCTCACCCACCATTCCTCTCGACATATCCATTAAACCTGGAGTCGTAAAAAATGTTCACATCGGAGCCTCATGTTCCGTTGATGAGGTCGTCACTTATAAAGCCATTTTTCAAGAATTCCGTGATGTTTTTGCTTGGAGCTACGAAGATATGTCGGGTATTGACCTCGATATCGTTGTGCATGAAATTAAGACCTACCCGGATGCTAAACCTATCCGATAAAGACTTCGCCTAGTCCACCCTCGTAAAGTCGCTGCTATCAAGCTCGAAGTTGAAAAACTTCTTAAGGCTAGCTTTATCTACCCTGTGGCTTTAACCGATTGGGTCTAGTTCTGGTCAATAAGAAACAAGGCATGATTTGTGTATGTGTAGATTATAGGGATATCAATAAAGCTTGTCCTAAGGACAATTATCCAACCCCCTTTGTTGACCAAATCGTCGACGATTGCGCCGGGAGTGAAATCTTCTCCTTAATGGACAGTTTCTCCGGCTATAATCAGATTAATATTTTTCCTATGGATGAACACAAGACCACTTTCATTTGTCCTTGGGGTACTTTTGCCTACCAGAAACTGCCTTTCGGTTTAAAGAATGCTGGTGTGACTTTTCAATGCACCATGTCTTATGCTTTTCACGATATCAAGCACATCGTACAACCATATCTCGATGATCTACCGACGCATTCCATGTGTCGACAAGATCACCCAACCCATCTCCTAGCCATTTTCCTTCGTTGTCGTTATTATCGTATCCGTTTGAACCCACACAAATCTATTTTTTGTGTGGAGTTTGACTGACTTCTGGGTTTTATTGTGTCACTTCATGGAATTCAGGTAAACCCTTTGAAGGTTGAGGCTATCCTTAATCTACCTCCTCCTTCCACACTACACCAGCTTCAAAGTTTGCAAGGGAAGGCAATTTTTTTGCGTCGATTCATTCCCAATTACATCGATTTAACACAGGGTTTTACTTGACTTTTGAAGAAAGGTTATGAGTTTGTATGGGATGATACCGCCAATAAAGCCTTTGAAGCTTTAAAACTTGCCTTAACCCGTACACCACTATTTTTCCCACCTGCTTATAGTCGAGACTATTTCCTTTACCTCGCCACTTCGAACTCTACCATTGCCATGGTTTTAGTCCAAGAAGGTGATTCGCGAACATGTAATTTATTATTTGAGTCGGAGTCTCACGACTACTGAAGCCAAATATCTACATGTGGAGAAACTAGTCTTGGCAGTTGTTCAAGTTGTCCAACTTTTTCGTCATTATATCTTATTACGTAAGACCACTGTCATTTCCGATTGCAACCCTATGTAGCATATCCTTACGCGCCAATTGCTAGGGGGAAAGTACTCCAAATAGATAGTGATTCTCCAGGAGTTCGACTTAGAGTTTGAATGCGCTAAGTCTAAGAAATATTTGGTATTTGCCGAATTGATATGTGACCTTCCCTTGACTGATACAACAAATGTGGCAGAGGATTCCTTACCTGATGAATCCCTTTTTCTGATTAGTTCTGATGACGTTTGGAATAAAGATATTATCATTTATCTCCATACTCAATCTTTTCGGCCTGACCTTTCTAGTACAGACCGTTGTCATATACGGTATCAAGCCCGTCAATACATAATTCTCTGTGACACTCTTTATCGCCGTGGTGTTGACTCAATTTTCCGATGATGTCTCACCTACGATGAGGCTGAGAAAGCTTTGAATGACTACCACTCTGGAGCATGTGGTGGTCATATGTCTGGTTATGGCACTGCCCAAAAGATCTTACGAGCATGATACTTCTGGCCTTCTTTATTTAAAGACTATATCACTGCTGTCCAAAAGTGTCATGCTTGTCAAACATATAATAACAAGATAAGATCTCATCCCGCTCCTTTACACCCTGTAGTTTCTGTTGGTCCCTTCGCAAAATGGGGCATTGACTTCATGACATGTAACCCTCACTCGGCCGGGGGGAATGGATACATCATCGCAGCTGTGGATTACTTCACTAAATGGGTCGAGGCGATGCCTACATTCGATAACACTGGGAAAACTGCAACACTGTTCATATTCAATCATATCATCACTCGATTTGGAATTCCGCAAGCTATCGTTATTGATCACGATAGCCATTTTCGAAATTTCATGATGTCCGAGCTTACTGAAAAGTTGGGTCTTCGGCATGAAAACTCAACCCCCTATTATCCATAGGCTAATGGCCAGGTTGAAGCGATAAACAAAGTTCTTATTACTATGCTTCGACGGATAATAGGAATTCACAAGACAAGTTGGCACATGATGTTGTTTTCAGCATTATGGGCCTATCAGACATCCGTGAAGTTTACCACGGGATTTACACCTTTCCAATTAGTGTATGGTGTCGAAGTTGTCCTGTCGATTGAATGTGAGATATAATCTTTGAAGCTAGTTGTTGAACTTCTCCCCAACACCTCTGCTGAAGATGAACGTCTATTGTACCTGATGCAATTAGAAGAAACCCGTTGTGATGCCACCCTGGTTAGCTCAGGAGAAACGTGTCAAAGCCCAATATGACAAGCATGTCAAGCTATGTGTTTTCTCTGAAGGTGATCTAGTTCTCCTCTACGAACAAGATCGTGGTTTACTAGGGGCCGAAAAATTCGAGGCTATGTGGCGAGGCCTTTATATTGTCAAACGAGTGTTGAAGAAGGGAGCTTATGAGTTAGTGGATTATGATGGCATTTCTTTAAGTGAACCCAAAAATGGGCTTTACTTGAAGAAGTATTATGCTTAGATTGTCTTTGCATGAGTGCTTGCATTTTTATTGTATCATACTTTTGTGTGATTTTTCGTTATTTGGTTTCGATCGCCAACTGCTTACCTTGCGTTGTGCTTGGTTTTCAGAAGTCGTTGTCTTCACTACCCTACATTGGCTTCGTTGATGGCGCTAGTCATAGTACTCAGAACCTAACATCTGTTGCTTGGGAAATCTATGCACCCACGAATGAATTAATCAGTCTACACGGTGTTTGCCTCGGTCATGCAACTAACAATATTGTGGAGTACAATGCAGTCATCGAATTGTTGACCGACGTTGTCTCACTTGGAATCCATCATCTTTTTGTATGACTTGATTCACAGTTAGTAGTACTACAATTGAGTAATGTCTATGTTATCTGAAGTTCTACTTTATTAAGGGTATATTTACAAATTCGCCTCTTGGAATGCCATTTTGATTACATTGAATATAAACACATTCCTAAATGTCTAAATACATTAACATACGCATTAGCTAATTATGTGTTAGACAAACATTTGAGACATTTATAAATCCAATCACATTTTGTACATAAAGCAAGTAAGCCAGTAGAAGCCTCATGTATATATAACGATAAAAGTTTTTACAAAAAGTGTTTTTTCGTCCAAAGACTAAAATATCAAAAATGTGAAGCACATGGCTTCATATACAAAATAGCATCAAAGATGTTGCTCACGATAACACATGACTGCCCGTGCTACCCTATGGAGCAGTTGATAAGAGAACTAAATACACCCACGGTATGGCGATGGTAACATCTCGAGATCTCTTCGATAGAGATATCTGGGACATCTGTTGTCAACCCCTCCAGGTTCTGCTTGATCGCCTTATAATCAACGAAAGCCAACTCTACCGCCTCGACTGCCTCCCCTTGTCTATGGATGGGAGATGTACCTGGAGGCCAGTGCGGTCCTACATCTGTGTTGTCAAAGAGTTCTTGATTAGTTGTGGGAGTAAAAACATAAAAAACATTTCATATTTCAAAATTTACAAAAACATTATAAAAACAAAATGTGCTTCTTACCCAAGTTCACCCACTGAGAACCTTCAGGCATAACCAAATTTGGGTCACCTCTAAATTCCAAACCGACATACACATAATCATCTACCATCAGTAGCTGAGGCCTCAGCCAATCAAAGAACACATCGTTATATTTAACGATGGGGCCGGTCACATGTCGAGCCATGAGGTCACACCACCTCATCATTCTTGGATCTTGTGGGGCTGGTATGCCCCACTCTACCTGTAAGTGCAAGTGTGGAACCCTCACGAGGAAGAAGGACACTAAAATGGACCCGTACCCGAACTGTTTCAGGTCACCTTTCTTGCACTTTGTCAATTGTTTCTTCATACTCTGAAGAACCTCATCACACTAGTTAAATACTCGGGCCTCCATGCACTCCACTGCATACTGGAAGTAACTTTGGAGAGCCATATGAGGAGACACACTCCCCGCCATCCGTGAGATAGTGAAAAGGATAGTCTGAAGGGGTAAATCTCAAACATCCCTAATGGTAACCTTACCTTTACGTCTCTCGGCCCCTGGTTCACAATACCAACGAACATAGTCACTCATCGATAAACCTACACCTCTATTACCTGTCGAGGTCACATGAGATCCACGGTGAGATAATCTCGTTAAAAAATAGATATCCTCGATATCTAAAGAGAGCATGTGGTCACCCACATGAAACACCTGCTGATCCACGTCCCACATGTGGACTAAATACTCAAGTAACCTCAATTGGGCCCTCATGCCTTGGATCTTAAAGAACTCCAATAGCCCACACTGTTGGAGGGCATTAACTGTGCCCGAGTCATTCCCAATGAAATGATCATTGTCCTACTATTCTATTTCCCTCCACTCCAACATTTTGACAGTAAAAAACCTGCATTGGAGCCATAAGGAGAAGTTAGCATCTTCATTTTACTTTATTGGGAATTTTTATTGGCCAAACATAAATGAGAATTTTTTAAGTTGCACCCAGCGCAGGTGAGCTTTATACATAGCACAGAATTTACGAAGGTCAGCCATAAGGCCGCCTACAGAAACCTATGGTTTCCGCAGGGCCCGATATAAACCACCTGCGATGATCCCTACATGCACCTACCTCATAAAATCTAACTCAAAAACTATTTTTAACCAGTAAAAACAGAAATTAATCCATGCAAAATGAAGAGAATGAGAAGATTACCTTTTTAGCGGAAGTCGTTCGTCAAATGGTTGCCCGTGCCTCCCACAGTCCGCAGTGGAAGTTTGAGGTGGAATAGGGTTTTTTGGACAAGATTTGGGTAAAATGACAATGAAATGGTAAAAAAGAGTTTTCATCTATATTTATTCACTTTTTACTTTTTTTCATTAATATTTTATATTATTTTATTCATTTTACTTAAAACCTAAAGTTCTAATGACTTTGTAAGTGTTTTGATTTTTCACAGATGAAGAATCTAGGAGCCTAAACGATGGAACACAGAGATGTTTCTTGATTTATTTTTACATTTGTCGCTTGTACAAATACTTTTTAGGTTTTTTGAGAAAAACCTCGAGCTCAGTCTTTGTTCGTTCTCGTTCTTGTGCTCGCAAATCAATGAGAATGCAACCGAGTATATTTTTGTCATTTTTTTGTACTCGTCATGGTAAAATGAAAAGTGAAACCTATGGAGTATCCTTTAAGCTCTTTTTACACTCCGTAAAAATGAAAAGATTGTTGAGCGACCTTGTTCTTTTCACGCTCGTAAAAGTATTTGAAGAAAATGTTTGATGGGCGATAGTTTATTACTTTTTTGGTCTCATTAAACTAATTTACGAAAAAGGAACTGAGAGAGTTCTCTTTCAGTGTTTTTCAGACTCTTTAAATATTGAAAACCCTCGATTTTTCTCTCTTTGGACTCGTTAAACAGACATCGAAAGACCTATATGGAACCTAACCACTCCTTCTTAGGGTTCATTAAACATACTCCGAGGGACTCATCCGAAAGATGAGTTTACATCAACAAGCATATGCTATCCTCCTCAAGCTTGTGTAAAAATAAAGAGGT
Source organism: Picea engelmannii (assembly GCA_009831015.1). NCBI lineage: Eukaryota > Viridiplantae > Streptophyta > Pinopsida > Pinales > Pinaceae > Picea > Picea engelmannii. Next base: position 230,248 of record ML795346.1, read on the forward strand.
ACTCACCAGAAATGGTGGGGGGAAATTTGGGAAAGAAATGTGTCTCTATATTTGTGTTAGTGGCAGTAATAGTCGCTCTTGAACATGACACCCCCCTTCGTCATTCAATCAGGGTTGGGAAATCCATTTGTCTCTTGTTTGACCTTCCGCAAGTTCATATCTTGGGTCGTCTTTGAGTCAATGTTGTCGACACCATTGTCGTGTCGTTCATATGTTCAAGAGAATTCCAACCCTACAGAAGCCTTTTATCGAGTCGACCATCTGCAATTATCAATTCCTACCATGTCGGCCTTCCCTGTGTCAGTTTCAAATCATCTTCACACTTTGATCTACCTTAAATCTGTTACTTATTTCGTGTCATTGATGGGGGATACATCAAGGCCCTCCTATGACGAGTCTTTTCCTATCGACTTCAACTCATTATCCAGGAATACGACTTAGAAATCAGGTAGTACCTTAGAACTTGCATGCCTCAATGGTAGGTTTCTTCACTTTCGATAGTGGGTTCACATCATTGACCCCTGATTGAGAGATTCTATCGAGTGCTCGACTTCAACTCATTTATTCACATTCATTGGATTGTACCGAGGTACCTGTTGACGGGCGAAACAGTCCATCCGTCAACTGGGAGAGTGGAACCAGTCCGAGGTTGTCTAAATAACCCAAGCCGTTTGGAATGGACCACCCTGACGAGTTTAACGGCTCTGTTGGCCGCTCTAAGGTCTTCTAAGAAAACCAAAGAGAGAAATGATCTGAGATAAGTAATCTAAACTAAAGAAACTAGAAACTAATAAAACAAAGTAAAGAAACTAACTAACTAAAATAAAAGAAATTAAACTAAAAAGAGGAAACTAGAAACTAACAAAACAAACTTAAACTAACTATACTAAACTAATTATAAACTACTAACTATTCTATCTACAAACTACAAATTACTCTTATAATAACTCAAATCAACTACCTAATTATCAATTTAATTACAGTTTATTCACAAATATACATTACATACAAACTACAGATTTGAATAAAACCTGTGAAACTAATTTGCTTGCTATCCCAAGACAGCGAAGATAACTCTTTTTGATTTTATAATTTATGAATAAGAAAGTAAACTAACTGAAATTAAAACAAATCGAAATAATATTTATATTAAACTACTTAAATAAAAGCAGCAAACTAAATACTAATTGACCTGGAAATGCTCCAAATCTGTCCTGTGTATGATGGCTTCTAAGCTGTTTGGAGGAGGGAAACTCACACCAGTTGATCCGTATGCTTCTCGTAAACGATCAACTATGCTGCTTCTTGAAGTATGTTACAGGACAAACAAGGCATAAAAGAATATCGTAACAATTTTCTGATTATAAATTCGTGCAAAAGGGGAAACCTATTATGCAACAAACTTATATATTACAGTTCGATTTATGAAGAAGACAAAGCTGTGATTCACAAATTGAACTAACAACTGTTACGTCTTTTATCTATTTTGGAAGAAACAAGATATAGATAACAATAAAA
>ML795346.1:234285-252994 GCA_009831015.1 Picea engelmannii
CTATAACCATCGAACTTCCTAATAAATGGAAGCCAGCCAAACTCTTCTAAATCGCTATACGCGCCATCAAAAGTCAACAACGCTTGGCATCCGTTGGGCTCGGCTCTCACAACAGGAGCCATGGCTTCTGTACATGGTAGGGTAATGCACAGAGTGAAAATGAGAGGGTTTGATAGCTTCATCGTTCGAGGAGACCGGAAATAACTCCATGCGTGCGAAGGTGGTGGGATTACCACCGCCACACATTGTATTAATGATCATGTACATTGTTGTTATAATCATAATCACCCAAACCATATGTATCGGCCAGCAAATAGGTGAATCATCACACCAACGCGCCACTCGTCCGAATCTAAACCAACACGATAGATGATAATTATGCGCCAAGTGTTAAGTTTAATCAGTATGAAATCCAACTACCTGTCGTGTCAATTCAACGTTTCAAACCAACGTTAATCAAAACATATCAATACATAGTTTGAAACTATTGCTCGTCCAATGCAATATCGATTTTCCAAACAATACACCAAGCATCGATTTAAAATTAAAACCCAAAAGATTTCATCAACGCGCCCTCAAAGCATTGCTATTTGACATTATAAACTTGCCATTGCATTCGTTGCATATCCAAAGTTTTTAGACAAATGCAATCAAGAATTTCTCATACAATAAACGAGTCATGAGCCCATAGCAATAAGAACAAAAACATATAAGACCAAATCAATCATAACCTTTATAAGATCAGAATAAGACCAGTAAATCTTCATGCTTACAGGCTTAACAATTAAACAAATCAAATATGCAATCAAGGTAAGGACACGAGTTTGAAAAATCTTTTGCAGTCATGCGATCAATGGTCAAGTATCTTTTGTAAAAAAAAATCAAATAAAAGACCACTACAGTCCAAACGATGAGAAAGGTATTTTCACACTTTTAGTTGTGAAAATTGAATCGAAATCAATATGTAATTGTCGCAAATGAAACAAATGTCTAGAAGCACAATGCGACAATGCTTTGTCGTAATCAGACAAAGGGTGTAGGCAGCTTTTTTGAGAGCGATCAAAAAATTGAGTTGGCTGCCAACAGTACCTTGGGAGTCATTGACATCAATGGTGATTTCCCTCACACTTGTTAATTGTTTTCATCAATGGCCAACAATCAAGTGGTTTCTACCATGTTCGACTTCAACACCTGTAATCACATGGTTAGATTCATACTTACGGACGATGGGATTGAAGACCCTGGATCTCATTGTTTCGATCCAGGTTGTGATGGAGTATTTATGATTTTTTTGACACATAGATCCACTTGGTATGTCTCATGGCTATGTCTGAATCTGAGTTTTCTACGAGCATAGATCCATAGTGTATTCCTGGTGGCTATGTAGAATATTGATGACATGGATCGATAGTGTATGATTGGTGGCCATGATTGACATGTATGATTTAAATCACTTGTGGTCTGAGTATGGGAATGCCTACCTCAGAAACGGTATAATATTGTGCAGATGCTTGGTTGTTTGTAGGTTTCTGATTGGTGCGCTCCTTGTTTCCGACACACACACATATTCTACAAAGTATTTCGGCTGTCATGAGTTCTAGCCTCATAGTTTGGGGATATTCTGTTACACATTATTTTAGTCACCCTGGTGATGTTTCTACAACATGTGTTCAGGCTTCCAAAAGAACCTTTCTTCATGAGAAAAGTGACTAACTTCCTCTTCTACAAAACTTGTTTTTAGAAGGCTGTCGCAGGCCAGCCATAAGGTACAGTGCAGAAATGCCTGATTTACGCAGGCTGTCATGAATCTACTTGCGACATTTCCACAGGCTGCACTATAGCTAGGGTGCGGCGGCGTTGGAAGACTGAGAAAAGGTCGAAGTTCACGAAATTTATAGAAGGGATCTTCTAGAATATGAGGTGGCATCCGTATGGTTGGGATCCTACTCGCTTCTCTGATTTGGTGGGATCATCCTAATCTCTTTAACCATCTCTCTTTCTCCTATATAATGATGGATTTCTCATGGAAAAGGTTAAGCAAGATCAAGCAAGGAATTAATGAAGGAATAGGCTGAGAATTGTGTGAGGGATTCTATCTCAATTGATGCTTGAGGTCTTCATCTATCCATCAAGTTATTGTGGATCTTCTTCATGCAAGTTTGGAGAAAGTGTGTGTGTTGTATCAAAGGGCCACCGAAAGGGAACCTTGCAACATCAAGGCTGTTTGGTTGTATCTTCCACTTTTACTTAATATAATACAATGCCATGTTTCTTTCCCATGAAATCATTCTCATTTTATTACATGACTCCTTGATCACATGTGTAAGTTTTCATTGAATATACTATTGTTACTTTCACTTTGGTTGGTTTGTGTTTCATTGCAGATCCTATATCACAAGAGCACCGGAGCGAAGCAAGGACAACAAAGATATAAGGAAGCAATATACAAAGGTATGTCATTCATCTCTTGTTTGATATTAAATTCAATGATTAAAGCTTAGGGAAAGCGTCATGTCCTGTCTTGTTTTGTTCTAGATCCAGGTGGATCTAGGGAGATCAGTTTATGTCTGCATTCACCGATTTATTTGATAACAACATGCATGTACTTAGGCATCTTGTAAGGAGGTAATTCACACCCATAGACCCTAATTTCTATATGGTCCTGGTAAAGGTACCAGTCTCCTATTTTGCATAAGTCTGACAGGTGCAGAATCCTCTGGACTTCCTCATTTATTCTTGGCTCTGTTCTGTTGCTGAGCATACATACCACTGGATGGTAAAATTGGTCAATGAACTGTTTGAAGCTGAACTATGATGAGTTCTTCCTTACTATTGATGTCCAGGAGGTCACTAGTTGAGGATTTTCGTCTTGATCCAACTTCCGGAGGGCGAAGGTGAATTTGTCTACATGGGAGAAGAGGAACAGGTACACCAACACTGAGGAGTACCTGAACATTCCTTCTATGGAGAATTTGAATAGTTGTTCATGTATACTGTTGGCTAGGAACTGACTATAATCAGATTGTGTAGTATCCTTTTCTTCAGTGGAGAAAATGGTCAGGAAACCCAGAATGGGTTCATCTACCCATTCATCAGAATAGTATCTTAGCAAGCAACATAGGGAGGAAATGATCTGGTTGCCTTTGACTGAGAATATGGAGGATTGTTTTTAGGCAATTGTGCGTCTTCAAGTAGGAAAAGTTCAAAGATTTGAGCTCTCTGCGGGAAGGATAGTTTCTGATAGAGCTCAGTCAGGATTTCAATGGAGAAGGGGGAGACAGAATCAGTTATGGGTATCTGCAGCATTTGGTTTATCGTTTTCGGGGTGATGGTGAACATAGTTTCACCTGATGAAGACACAATGGACCTTTGGCCGGGAAGGTAGTGAGCTTGGCATTTTAAGGTGAATTCGGAGAAATGGTAGGTCTGGGGAACATGTACAGTGGAAGGTTGGACTCCTTGAGTCCGATCTCGTCGCTTTGGTCCAAGAATATGTCTTTGAGCCAGAAGTGTAATTCGAAGAAGTCGAATTTACAATTCGGCTCTACAATTCGATAATCTTTATCGGCTAAGGGGATGCGATCCAGGTCGACGGGAGGAGGGAGGAAAGGGTTTTCTTCTATTTCAGTGGATTTAGACTTGGGCGCCATATTTAAACAGATATCTACAAGCATGAAAGGATGTTGTCTGTGATTACCATGTTTAATGGCGTTTGTCGATTGGGAGTTCGGTGGCAGTTATCTTGAAAATGAGAAATAATGGTGTCGTTAGTGTCTGGATCGATGAACAATGCAGGAATGGCAAAAGAACAAAGTTAAATGGTGGAAGAGGTGTCCGTTATGGAGCAGGTGATGAGCTAGATGAGTAACGGTCACGGGGGGTGGCATTGATTGTCCAACGGATGGATGAAAGTGACATGGATGATATTGAATAGCCAACGGGTGGATAGGGTGTGACGTGCGACAGGTGAGTGGAGTGTGATGTGTAGGCAGGGTAGTGGAGTGTGGCGGTGCAGCGCGATGATGGTATTGGTGAGTGATTTTGACGGTATATCAGAGGTGGGGGTAGGTGGTAAGCGGTAATGAGTGAGGGGGGTCCAAGTAAACATGGAGTTGACACATTATGAGGGGCTCGTGCTAGGAAAACCACCAACTCAGACCCTCGCCCCCCGCCCCCAATATTAAAGGAAGAAAGGTCGGGGGGAGGGGGGTCCGATATTCACTGTTGACCATAGATCTTAGCACGCTTTGATCAATCGTTGATATCAGTGCGCCTTTTAGCCACAATGCGCCAAAACTATCAAATCGCGATAGACTTGGGATACAAATATATTTTGGGTCTTCGACAACTCCCCTTTCTTTATTTTGTCACCAAGGGCTCAAAAACACATCAAATTAACTCAAATCAAAGGCATTTAATCAACATTTTACACACTTTTATTGAAACAAAACATGCTAACCTATCTCTTAATATAATTACGTAGCCCATTAACCTAGATTAAAGTGTTGGGTCAATAATTACTCCAACCTAAGATATTTGGCCAAGATTAGGCTGTTTGGCCAAACTTATTCACTATCCTATCTAATTTGGCTAAGATTAGATTGTTTAGCCAAATTTATTCACTATCATATCTGCATAAATTTAAAGGGCTTGATCATGGTTAGATAGTATGAATCAAGCCAAATCATTCCATGGGGTTTTATCCTTTTTCTCTTTTTCTATTTTCATACCCTCTTTTGATTTTTTATATTTTTTTGTTTTCTTTTCTTTTGTAAATCATTTGCAGAATAAAATATTATTTACAATACAATGCAACTAGAAGAATATATTATAATCACCATGTGATCCTATGAAACATAGGGTTATAACAGTGGCTCGGCTCCACCTGGGGATGGTGCTCTCCTTGTGAGGTGCCAAGAACTAGCTTACCTCCTGCCCCAAGTCTTCTTCTCCAACGCTTTTTCTGCATCCTGATTAGCTTTATTCTGATTGTAAATCTAGTGGTCCTGATCAGTGGCTTAGGGCCTTCTCTTCGGGCTTCAACCATATAATAAGAATCACCTCACACATGACATAAAAGTAAAAGTAAAAGTGGTTTGTACAATGAGATGAGTGACTAAGATCTTCATTATGGTGGAACGTAATGTTTGAGCATTATGCCATTAATAGGTCCTCCTGACATATCTGCTCTGTCCCTGTCCTTGAGTAAGAATGCATTATTTCCTCTACCTACATGCCTGGATTATGAAAGGGCCTTTCCACAAATTGTCGAACTTCCCATGCTTCTCATTTCTTGAATCCCATTTCAGTACCATATCACCCAATTTGAAATCATCCTCCTTGGTTCTTCTGTCATAAATTTTCTTGATGCTTTCTTGAATTACCTGGGTTTGGTTTTACACCTCCTCTTTGGACCGTTGGAGTTGGATCATCTAATTGATCCTCCTTTGAATGTCATTAGGCTCTACCTGTACATCTTGCAACAACTTCATAACAAGAACACCCAAAGAGGTGGGGAAAATCAACATCAGTTCCATATACCAACTGATATGGGGACATACCAATTGATCTTTTTATGGTCAGCTTGTCAGCCCAAAGTGCATGAACCAACTTGTTGTGCCGAGATTTCTAATTTTTTTGCAACATCTTCTTGATGATATTTACCAAACTTTTATTAAAGGACTCTGCCAATCCATTACCCTGAGGGTAATAGGCTGTAGAGTGCCCTAAAGTGATATGATACTTACTGCAAAATTCTATCATGTTTTTTGATCTGAAAGATGTTGCATTATCGGTGATAATCTTCCTGGGCCATCCAAAACGAGAGAGAATATTATTTTCCAAGAATTTTATAATCACAACATCTGTGGCTCGCCTGGAGGGTACTATTTCAATCCACTTTGTGAAGTAGTCTGTAGTTGTGAGGATCCACTTATGTTGGCTCGATGAGGGTGGGTGAATCTTGCCAATAAAGTCCAATCCCCATTGTTGGAATGGAGCTTCAACCGAAATAGGTTTCAAAGGTAAAGGAAAAAGTTTCCTTTTGCCTTCAAAGACCTGGCACTTGTGATAGGAGGTTACCTTTTTATGGACATCTGCAAACAAGGTGGGCCAGTAAAAACCAACTCTAAGGATCTTGTTAGTAGTAGTATTCCAACTTAAATGCCCACCACAATCTCCTTCGTAGAACTCCTGCAATGCTTTGTCAGCTTCTTCTTTCAATAAACAATTAAGTAAAATGCCTCTAGCATCTTTCCAGTAAATATTTCCATTCATAATGCAATATTTCAAAGCTTTAAGTTTTAAGAATCTAGCTTTAGTCTTTGTCAGGCTAGGAGGAGCTTGTAAATTATGCAAGACAAAGATAAGGTATGCGTACCATGGAGAATTTGAGAATACCTCTTTAACATGTGGAGTCACCTGCTCTCCTTGTTCATTAACTGCAATTTTATATCTAAAGCATGAAAATTTGATTCAACCATAAGTTTGGCCAAACCTTGACCCTTGATCAGTTCGGTTGGTTTTTTTTCTATATCATATTCAAGGATCACAACAATCCATTTCCCTCTTCTACCATTTGGGTTATCTTGAGTCAGAATATCTTTCACCACTACATTAGGACCACAGGCAATGATGTGTGAATGGAGAATGTAAACTCTAGAATCTTTAATTGCTTTTACCAAGTCAAAAGCCCGTTTCTCCATGATGTTGTAGTTCAATGCAACATCTCTCAATGATTTGCTGAAAAATGCTATAGGCTGTTCATAGCCTTCACCGTTTTTCTACAAAAGATCTGCTGCAATGGTATGTTCAGAAGAAAAATAGAATAAATATAAATCTTTGGTATAATCAGGACTTATTAGTACTGGAGCCTGTGCCAATGCCAATTTCACTTGATCAAAATACTGCTTAGCTTCTGTGTTTGATCCGAAAATCGAAGCTTAGCAATTTCACACTATAACTTCAATTTTATCAAGACCTTTTTCTGACGGTGCATGTGAATATGAAAATGAAAATCAAGCTTATAATATGAAGAGAATATCAGATCACATAAAGAAGCAAACCATCAACAAATTGGACACAAGAAATTGATAATGGAGTTTGGAAAAATCTGCCTACGTCTCCAGGCCTTTGTCTTCAGTGAGGGAGGCTTTCTCTATTCAATATTCAATGCTTTACAATATGAATTAAAATTACATCATATAGGGCTCTGACTGAATAGCTCTATTCTGCTCTGTCTCATAAACCTGATGCAATAGACGACACTGGAAACGGAGTAGTAGAACTCCCGAAAACTGCCTCCAAAGCTCAACTACTCTGCACTGCTCAAGACTACTTGACCTTGGCAAGTTCTTCCTCGACTTTCTTCAAGCTTCTTTGCTGCTTATTGCCTATTTCAAAGCTCACACTGGATTGGTTTATATAGCCATGAGGTAGAGGGATAAAATACCAACATCCCACTTCTCGTGGCACTCAATTTGGCCCAATATCCACCAAGATATTGCCAAATAACCAAAACTGGTTAATAAAATCAATAAAAAACCATAAAGATATGGTTAAAAACCCACTTTATGCCATAATAATAGGGATAAGCCCCCGAAAATGAGCGCGCCCCCTATTTATGGTCATATGGTTATATTCAATAGAATTGTGCCCTATTCTCGCACCTGGCCCCTGGTTGTAACCCCCGAGTCATATGGGATCTGGTGTTACATTTGCGCGCTTGGGTGGTTTTAAAGTAATGGCGTCACACCCCTTTTTACTGTGGTTACATGTAATACAAAAACCATGGGCTGGGGCTTAGCCCCAACCCCTTTTCGCCCCATTCACTTTATCAATTGAATTTAAATAATATAAAGTGGGTTTCATTACCCAAGTATAACATGGTGCGTTGGTCAATGGACCTTTACAAAGACTCTTGCCTCCTCAAACAGGTCACGAGTTCGAAACTCGGGGAGACAATAATTTTTGCATATAACAAAACAATGAACCAATACTCAAGTGCCACATGGCAGCCCACGTTTGGGCCACATGGCACCACAACATTTTCCACTCACTTGCCACTTGTCATCTGCCAGATGGTCCACATCTTTGTACCTTTGTCCAGTCAGCAACTGCCACATCAACACACTTGTCCGCCATGTGTCCACTGACCGTACCGACCACCTGTACGAGCATGCCACGTGTCACCCTTTTAGTGGTGACACATGTCACCTCCTGGTTGGTCCACATCAATTATATGACCTGTCAACTATACCTCTGCCATGTTTAATGCTGCCATGTCATCACGATGATGTCATCAACATGTCATGCTGATGTCAACATTGACTTTTTTACTGTTGACTTTTTACCTGTTTGACTTTTCAAATAGAACGTGATATCAAGAGCATACGACGTCCGTTTGAACCCGTTCAAGTTGCGTTGGGTTCATATCGATGAGGCCTATGCACGTGTCCATTTTGACGCCATTCTGAGAACATTGATTTTTAGGCCTTTCTGAGCCCCATCAAGCTCTTGGATCTGAATCTGGATCACACCTTCCCACTAAAGACCTTTTGGTCCCCAAAAGGTTTATTAAATCAATCGACTACATCCTTACATCAATTGACTAATGACAAACAACCTAGACTTAACATTAACTAGACTTAATTAATGATTCCATAAATCAAATCACTTTTATTACATCAATTAAAATGACACTGACTCAATTTACATATAGGGCATAAAATATGCCCAGTTCCAGTCGGACGACCCATCTCCTGCCAACAGAGTGTCACGGTCATTCCTTTGCTTCTCTGCAACACCCGCCTGCTATCCTCTTGCATCGTCCTTCTGCTCCTTGACAATGTCCTTCTGTCCCTTTGCAACATCCGTCTTTTGCTCGAGCCCTTCAGGCTTTGTTGAGCGTCGCAACTCTAGATGCAGCTTCCCACATCTATCTTCACAATGTCTGCTCTTATGACAATGTGAGAAAGTGTTTCTTGCTTGAAGAAACATGATGGAATCGCGCCCTGACTGAGTCAAATCCCCCTTGGATTTCTTTGACTCTTGCCCTGGCTGCATTAACTTTTCTCGTAGATTCTTTTTGACCTGCAGTGTCGCATCATCGCGTCTTGGCGTACTTCTTGTCACCATGATCTTTCTTCCACATATTTTTTGTTTCCAGTAGTCTGCAACACAATGGTTATTGCTGCTACAAAACATGCATGGAATCATTTTTTCTGATAAGGTTCATGACTCTAGCATGCTCATCAATAAAGGTGGGCGAAGGTGATTTATACCTTTCAACCTGTTTACCTTTCTTTTGTGTCTCACTGTTTGCGTCGCTCCTAGCTCAAGTTGCCTGTTTGCCTTAACGAGTCTGAAACTATTCTGGTGTCAATTCTAGATGTTGCTCCCAACAGTGGTCAGCATCGTGTCTGAACTTTCGATAGTGTGTGCAATGAATCACTAGACTGTCGTCCTCAAAATATTCTCCCGTGTATCCCAATCCTTCTCAAAGTGGACGCTCGCACACTTCAATCTACTCAGCTCTGCCTTGGACATATTTTCCAAGGCCTTGTCCCTTCCGGTATCCGAACTTCGATAACATTCTCATACTAAATACTTTGGTATGTTTCTTAAATGCTGCACTCTTCGGATGGTTGGATTCCACCTCTTGATAAAATGTAGGAGAAAATGGAGTGTATTGGATGCTTCCCGCTGGTGAAGAGAATGTGCCTATGGCTTCTCCTACCAATTTCTCCTCAACCAGAATAACAGGAGTATATGAATCCTCCTCATCGGATTTCCTCCAGAATGGATGAGTTCCATCATCAGGGCTCAGGCTTCTAGCTGAAGGAATTCCTCCAACTGGCTTTGCTTCCGTTGCCAACATCAATGTTCGCATTCTTTCCCTGTCTTCCTCGAGAATTTGCACCAATCTTCGCAATTCAACATTCTCTCATTGAATTGTTTGGTTGATCTCCTCGAGCTCATGGAGTCTAGCTCTCTTCAATATTTTTCCCATATTCATAATTTCTGCAAAAGTCAGCCTGCTCTGATACCACTTGATCCGTAAATCGAAGCTTAGCAATTTCACACAATAACTTCAATTTTATCAAGGCCTTTTTTTGACGGTGCATGTGAATATGAAAACGACAAACAAGATTATAATATGAAGAGAATATCAGATCACATAAATAAGCAAACCATCAACAAATCGGACACAAGAAGTTGATAACGGAGTTCGGCAAAATCCGCCTACGTCTCCGGGCCTTTGTCTTTAGTGAGGGAGGCTTTCTCTATTCAATATTCAATGCTTTACAATCTGCATTAAAATTACATCATATAGGGCTTTGACTAACTAACTATATTCTACTATGTCTTAGAAACCTGATGCAATAGATGACACTGGAAACAAAGTAGTAGAACTCCCGAAAACTGCCTCCAAAGCTCAGCTACTCTGCACTGCTCAAGACTACTTGACCTTGGCAAGTTCTTCCTCGACTTGCTTCAAGCTTCTTTCCTGCTTCTTGCCTGTTTCAAACCTCACAATGGCTTGGTTTATATAGCCATGAGGTAGAGGGATCAAATCCCAACATCTCACTTCTTGTGGTACTCAATTTGGCCCAATGTCCACCAAGATATGGCCAAATAACCAAAACTGGTTAATAAAATCAATAAAAAACCATAAAGATATGGTTAAAAACCCACTATATGCCATAGTAATAGGGATAAGCCCCCCAAAATGAGCACGCCCGCTATTTATGGTCATATGGATATATTCAATAGGACCACGCCCTATTCTTGCACTTGGCCCCTAGTTGCAACCCCCGAGTCATATGGGGTCTGGTGCTACACTTGCGCGCTCAGGTGGTTTTAAAGGACTGGCACTGCACCCCTTTTTACTGTGGTTACATGTAATACAAAAACCGTGGGCTGGGGCTTAGCCCCAACCCCTTTCCGCCCCATTCACTTTATACATTGCATTTAAATAATATAAAGTGGGTTTCAATACCCAAGTATTAACATGGCGCATTGGTAAATTAACCTTTACCAAGACTCTTGACTCCTCCAACATGTCACGAGTTCGAAACTTAGGAAGACAATAATTTTTGGATATAACAAAACAGTGAAACAGTACTCAGGTGCCACATGGAAGCCCATGTCTAGGCCACATGGCACCACAACATTTGCCACTCACTTGCCACTTGTCATCTGCCGGATGGTCCACGTCTCTGTACCTTTGTCTAGTCAACAACTGCCACATCAACACACCTGTCTGCCATGTGTCCACTAACCGTACCGGCCACCTGTACGAGCGTGCCACGTGTCAACCTTTTAGTGGTGACACATGTCACCTCTTGGTTGGTCCACATAACTTGTATGACTTATCAACTATACCTCTGACACGTGTCACGCTGCCATGTCATCCTGATGATGTCATCAACACGTCATGCTGACGTCAGCGTTGACTTTTTGACTGTTGACTTTTCAAACAAAATGTGATATCAAGAGCATATGACGTCTGTTTGAACCCATTCAAGTTGTGTTGGGTTCGTATCGACGAGGCTTATGCACATGTGCATTTTGAAGCCATTCTGAGAACATTGATTTTTAGGCCTTTATGAGCCCCATCAAGTTCCTGGATCCGAATCTGGATCACGCCTTCCCACTAAAGACATTTTGGTCCCCAAAAGGTTTATTACATCAATCGATTACATCCTTACATCGATTTACTAATGAAAAACAACCTAGACTTAACATTAACTAGACTCAATAAGTGATTCCATAAATCAAATCACTTTTATTACATCAATGAAAATGACACTGACTCAATTTACATATAGGGCATAAACTCTGCTCAGTTCCAGTCGGATGATCCATCTCTTGCCAACAGAGTGTCACAGTCATTCCCCTGCTTCTCTGCAACATCCATCTATTGTCCTCTTGCATTGTCCTTCTGCTCCTCGACAATGTCCTCATGTCCCTTTGCAACATCCGCCTTTTACTCGGGCCCTTCAGGCTTTGTTGAGCATCACAACTTTGGATGCAGCTTCCCATAGCTATCTTCACAATGTCCGCTCTTCTGACAATGTGAGCAAACGTTTCTTGCTCGAAGAAACTTGATGGAATCGCGACTTGACTGAGTCGAATCCCCCTTGGATTTCTCTGACTCCTGCCCTGGCTGCACTGAATTTGCCCGTAGATTCTTTTTTATCTGCAGTGTCTCGTCATCGCGTCTTGGCGTACTTCTTGTTGCCATGATATTTCTTCCATATATTTTTTGTTTCCAGCAGTCTGCAACACAATGGTTATTGCTGCTACAAAACTTGCATGGAATCATTTTTTCTAATAAGGTTCACGACTCTAGCATGCTCATTAGTAAAGGTGGGCGAAGGTGATTTATACCTTTCAACCTATTTACCTTTCTTCTGCGACTCACTTTTTGCGTCGCTTCTGGCTCGAGCTGCCTGTTTGCCTTGCCGAGGCCAAAACCATTCTGGTGTCAATTTTGGATGTTGCTCCCAACAGTGATCAACATCGTGTTTGAACTTCCAACAATGTGTGCAATGAATCATTGGGCTAACAACCTCAGAAGATTCTCCTGCGTATCCCAATCCTTCCCGGAGTGGACGCTCGCGCACTTCAATCGGCTTGGATCTGCCTTGGCCATATTTTCCAAGGCCTTCTCCCTTCCGGTATCAAAACTTCGATAACATTCTCATACTGACTCCTTTGGTATGTTTCTCAAATGCTGCAATCTCCGGATGGTTGGATTCCACCTCTTGATCAATTGTAGGAGAAACTGGAGTGTATTGGATGCTTCCCACTGGTAAAGAGAATGTGCCAATGGCTTCTCCTACCGATTGCTCCTCAACCAGAGTAGCAGGAGTATATGAATCCTCCTCATCAGATTGCCTCCAGAATGGATGAGTTCCATCATCCCCGACAGGTCTCTGGCTTCTAGCTGAAGGACTTCCTCCAACTGGCCTTGCTTCCGTTGCCAACATCAATGTTCACATTCTTTCCCTGTCTTCCTCGAGAATCTGCACCAATCTTCACAATTCAACATTCTCTCGTTGAATTGTATGGTTGATCTCCTCGAGCTCTTGGAGTCTATATCTCTTCAAGATTTTTCCCATATTCACAGTTCCTGCAAAAGTCAGCCTGCTCTGATACCACTTGATTCCGAAATTGAAGCTTAGCAATTTCACATTATAAATTCAATTTTATTAAGACCTTTTTTTGACGGTGCATGTTGTTAGCGCAATTTCTTACAAGATGGTGTTTTCTTCTGGTTTCAGGCCCTTGGTGTAAATGCATAGAAGTGGGGTTTGAAAACCGGTAGAGTGTGTTTTATTCAAAGGCTGTAGCCATGAGCGCCGAGCGCAGCCCACAGAATAAGCCCACTTCGGGCTTAAAATCAAGCGAGTGGGCACTTTGTCTTTCAACGGAAAGGATCCATAGATGGGGCTAATTGATGGCCATCGGGTAAGTTTGGGTTGCAGAGTTGCACGTGGTCAAGCACCTGAGCTCATCTTCTATGGCCAAACTCACAAAATGATCAAGCCATTTCGGTATTTCGGCTACCGGGACTTCAACATACAAGGGTCTCTCCTCCTTGCATCATGTATCCCTAGTGCGCGAAATCTCGAAAGAACCAGGACCGTTGATCAAGAAATGATCTAGGCTGTCCATCCAATGAGACATGTGGCACGCGATCAAGCCATTTCAGCTACCGGGACTTCGAGAGAACATAGGGTCTCCTCCTTCCACTGCATTTCAGAACCCCGAAGCCCGAAACGCCGAAAGGGTCTAGGCCAGAGGCCGTGCCACATTTGAGAAGTGATTTGGGCCGTCCATCCAATGGGACATGTGGCACATGATCAAGCCATTTCGGCTACCGGGACTTCGAGAGAACAAAGGGTCTCATCCTTTTGCTGCATTTCAAATCCTCGAAGCCCGAAATGCCGAAAGGGTCCAGGCCAGAGGCGGTCCCACATTCATTCAAGTGTTGATCTAGGCCGTCCATCCAATAGGACGCATGGTACACGATCAAGCCATTTCAGCTACCGGGACTTTGAGAGAACAGAGGGTCTTTTTCCTCCACTGCAATTCAAATTGCCAAAACACGAAATGCCAAAAGTGCCTTTGAAGATAGGCACAGGGTCACAGCCCGTGGTCAGTTGGGGGTGATGGAAAGAAATGTGCAAAGGGCCAAAGCACCGGGTTTAGCTGCAGAAGGGATCACTGCGTTCTCCAGAGACCAGTTCAGCTCGACCTCGATCTTGGTCTTTACTAAAAATAAATGAAGGTGGATGGAGGTAGTTGAAACCTCGGCTCACTCATTAAATGCAAAGCATGGAGGTTCCGGTAGGCAGTCTGCCTGAGATGGTCCTGTATGCTGGTTTTCTCCAAAGAATCCATGTCGAGTTCTCATCTGACCAGAGGAGTCTGCACACGCTATTTTAGCCTTTAATGTTTCAGCTACCCCACCTATAAAGGCCATGCAAAGTTAAGATGACGTCTGACAAAGGAGTTCAGGCTAGATTTGACTGAAGAGACACCACACCTTGAAAGTCCTGAGATGCCTCTGCTGGGCGAAAGTTTAGGAGTATATGTACTTAGTTTTTTATTTTTGTAAGGATCGATGGTAGAGAACAGCTCCCGATTGTAAAGCTTTAATCCAGCCTATGGCTCTCTGGTTATAGAAGAGCATTTGAGACTTCTTGTTTAATGGCAGCCAACTTCTTCTTTTCCTTTTTCCCTCTGAATCTGAAAGCCCGTGCATAGATGATCCAGTCGGGTGTTGCAAAGCTATATAATGTAGGTTCGATTATATCAGTTTTGCAATCTTTTTAGGTTCATTTTGAAGTTTATTCCGCTCTAAGAGGATCTCATATCCGAGACTTTTCCTCTTTGTGAAGACTGCTGGAAGACCGGATGTCTAGAGCAGACTTTATTTCCCCTCTCTTTCCCTCCACTTACTCACCACTATCATTATTACTGGCTTAATTTAGGTAAAGACCTCATATGTCACTACTGTTCCAGCCCAGTTTTCTAAGTTATAACGATATGATTATGAGTTTCTTTCTATTTGATCAACCTCTACAAACAAATCGTGACTTAAAATTGATGGGTGTCGGGCTCTGCTCCTGCTGCAATCCAATAGTGACTTCCGACGCTAACATTTATGGCGCCGTTGCCAGGGACGAAGTTGAAAATCTTCCCTGGGATTGAATGACATTGAGCTTCTGATTCTGAAGGTGCATCAGGCATCAGAGCCCTTGAAGATTGCTATTGTGCACCTGGCGACTTCATTATGACGACTCCACTGCGGCGAACCTGTTGTGGTAGTTGTGGCTTCCAACGGTAGACACACGCGGTCCCATCCACAACTGCCTCTAGCTATGCTTGAAGTTGATCCGAAGGTGATTATCAGAAAAGGGAAGGCCTCTCAAGGAGAAAGTTCCACCGTTGAACCAGGTAATTTGCCACCTCCTTCTGTAGAAACTCCTTTTTCTTCTTCTCAGCTTCCTAGCAAACATGTTTCCTGAATTTTGGGAGCGTTCCTGCTGAGTTTTACCCTCCTGGTCTAGGATTAGAAGGAGAAATCCTTATCACTCCCCTCTCCCCCGAAGCTATACCTTAGCGCAGACCTCGGACTGCAAAATATTTCACCACCCTCCCTCTTGTCACTGTTGCTACTACTGCACGGAGAGAAACATCTACCCATTCTGGTTCCTTAGCCTTCTCTCTAAATTCCTCATTGTTTCCCTTTCCACCAGGAAGCTCATTTCTGGTATCCCCTGTTCAAACTCCTTCTCCTCCGAGTTCTCCTCCACCTAATATTCCCATGGTAGGATTTAATCCCCCCATGACCAGAATGGAGGCCATAATAGCTTCTAGTTATGCTCCCCTTGTGTTACCACAACCTCTCAACACCCTTCCAGCAGATGGATACCTTAAGCAGCTACCCAAGTTCACAGGTGAAGGGGACATAGCTATAGAAGAATACCTTGAAGCCTTTTACAGCTTCACAGATGATCATGTTATCATGCATGCAGATGTATGGATGAGAATTTTTGTCCATAGCCTTGAAGGCAAATCTAGGAAATGGTTTAGAGCCTTGCCTCCTGGATCTATAGATGGGATTGAGGCTTTGGATAACGCCTTTCTAAGACAATGGGGAGACAAAAAAGACTTCATGTATTACATGACAGAGTTCGGGTCCTTGAAGAGAAAAGAAGGAGAGTCTGTCTCTGACTTCTCCAAGAGATTCAATAAAATGTATAATAAAATCCCCGCTAAGATAAAGCCCTCAGAAGCCTCTACTAAGATCACTTATGCTAGCGCTTTTGATCCCGATTTCTGCCTTTTATTGAGGGAGAGAAGAGCCACTACTCTGGCTCACATACATGATGCAATCGTGGAAGTAGAATCTAACATACTAGTTGTTGACCGACTCAGGGATAAGGCTAATAGAGACATATCTAGGAAAAGACCTGAAGCCTCCCCATCCAATTCCTGTCCCATTTCCCTTCAGTCAGATGAGGTAACTAGAATGCTAAAATCGCTTTCGGCGAGGATGGAAAGGTGGGAGTTAGAAAGGAAGCCCATGTACAAAAATCCCCAGAATGCTGATAATAGAGGTTTCAGGAGACCTAATTACAATGTGCCACATGCTTTCCCAAGGGAACAAAGGGGGAAAGACAGGGAAGATCAAAGGATTCAAACCCCTCTCCAAAATAACGTAGTTGCTCATGAGGAAGGAGAGGAGATAGATGAGCTTGACCCTAAAATTCACTGTATTGAAGAAACTTCCCATTTTCCCCATTTAACTCAGTCTACATATGAAGAATCCATTATGAACGTTCAAATCAATGAGTTAAGTAAATGAGAAAAGGCCAATGACACCCCTAACAGATAGCCTCTCAGGTCAAAGAAGAAAGAAGGAAATTTGGACAGCCAAGATCAGCCCCTCATAGTAGAAAGGCCTACTAAATCTGCAACAATCACTACTAAAGAAAAGAAAACTCATAATACTTCGCCAACAGTCAAAGAACCTGTCTCTGAGGTAAGGGAAGCTCCTAAGCCTATTTCCTTCTTTAATTTTGAGCATGAAATTCAAAAGATCAAAATTCCTGTACCCCTCTTAGAGCTAGTTAAAAATGAAGATTTTAAAAGGTCCCTCTTCAAACTGCTACAATCTTAGTCCCCCCAGCCTTCCTCTGACTCAGTGAACCTTCAATATGAAAAGCCAATAGTCATCCTAGGTCCCATGGTGGAAGACAGAGATGATTCATCCCCTCCCTTCTACACCTCCCTGAACATACATGATAAAGTGCTGCATAATTGCCTCATGGATTTAGGAGCTTCCCACAACCTTATGCCCAAAATAGTCATGGAAGAAATGGGACTAGAAGTGACAAAGGCTTATCATTATTTGTAGTCTTTTGATTCAAGGAGGGTGCAATGTCTTGGAGTCATCAAAAACTTGGTGGTCTCTTTATTTCAGTTTCCAATGAAGAGTGTGGTCATGGACATTGTGGTAGCTGATGTTCCCCCCAAGTTTGGCATGTTGTTGTCTAGGTTGGATTAAAAGACTTGGAGCAACATTGCAAATGGATCTCACACATGCCACCATTCCAGTCTTTGGAGGGGAACACAGGAGGTTGTACAGAGAAGCCCAACTAGCCTATATTGTCAATGTTAAAGCAAACCCCACCAATCATCCCATATTTGCACTTGACACTGATTTGGGGTCTAGTTTATTGCAAATCACGGAGACTCCTGATGCCCCTTTACAGATCAGAAAGCAGCCCATTTTTAATCAGGAGATACCTCCTCCAACCACCTCTGTTTGGAAAATGTTCTTTGACGGAGCTTCTTCCAGTATAGGCGCTGGCGCTGGAGTGGTTTTCATGTCACCTTGTCAAGAGACCATATCCTTGTCATACAAGATGGAATTTGAAACCACCAACAATGTGGCATACTATGAATCTGAAACCATATCCCTTGTTCTGGGTATGAGGGCTGCAAAAGAAATGGGAATAAGGAAGATAGCAGTGCTCAGAGATGCTGAATTGATAATCCAACAAGTCAGGAACATTTATTGGGCCAAGCATCCTCGGCTCAGAAGTTACAGAAATGAGGTATGGGACCTGATTGATAATTTCTTCTCAGCTTTCAACATTTCTTTTATCCCAGGGGAGGAGAATACTTTGGCCGATTCCTTAGCTGTCTCAGCTAGTCTGTTCAGGATCCCTCTGCCGCCGAAGATCAAATATGGGGTTGAGATAAGATATAGGCCATCCATCCCAGACAATCTAAAGCATTGGAAGGTATTTGAAGACGATCTTGAAATCAAAAAATTTCTTCAGTCCGTCGATGAGTTTTCTGCATTGCACATTGATCAGGACCCTGATCCCGAAGGTGACCCTCACCCTGAGGTATTCTTAAATAAAATTGTTAATCACCATATTGTTCAGTTGCCCAACAATCACATTCCAAGGGGACTAGTCCCTTTAGAAAGACTGTTCGATGGGAATGATGCGGCAGTAAAAGTAATATTTCAGGAGGAGATGTGTTGGAAGATTGATTGTTGTCATTGATGTCAACCCTAGTCATGGGTTTTGGACCGCAAGATTGATAAAGGTATTTGGACATGAAGGAAAATGCACATGCATATACAACACCCATGAATGGATAGTATACATCATGA
>ML795346.1:257483-276407 GCA_009831015.1 Picea engelmannii
CATGGTGTATTGTGGTGTATTGGTGTAACTCTTATACTATTGTTCATTGCTCATTGGATATAATTGAATGGTTTAAGTATAAGTTGAAAAAGGTTTTTTAAATTGTACTTGATACTGATTCACCCCCCTCTCAGTATCAACAAGATGCTGATACATCTGAGTGCAACATTGGCACACAAGAGGAGCCTTAGTTCATCAAATTGTCAAGCAGCCTGACCCAAGAATAGAGGGCCGAATACACTGAATTATTAAGAGAATTTGTTGATGTGTTTGCATGGACCTATGAAGACCTCAAGACATATGACACATCTGTCATTGAACACAAGATCCCACTGAAGGAAGAGGCTAAACCATTTAGGCAGAAGCTAAGACAGATAAACCCCATGTTGGTGCCTGTCATGGAGAGAGAAGTGAAGAAGTTGTTAGATGTCCAAATCATTGTCCCCTTGAGATATTCCGAATGGGTGGCCAATTTGGTCTCGGTGAGGAAGAAAAGTGGAGAAATCAGGCTCTGTGTTGATTTCAGTAACCTGAACAGGAGCTCAAAGAAAGACAATTATCCCCTGCCCAACATGGAACACATATTGCAGAGGGTAATTGGTGCATCTAGGATATCCATGATTGATGGTTTTTCTGGTTATAACCATATATCAGTCATGCCCGAGGACAGAGAGAAAATGACCTTCACGACTCCTTGGGGCACATTCATGTATGCCAAAATGCCTTTTGGATTGATGAATGCATGAGCAACATTTCAGCGAGCCATGGATATAGCCTTCACTGGGGAGAAATATCAGTTTGTGGTGATCTATCTGGATGAAATCACAGTCTTCTCCAGGTCTGACAAAGAGCACTGCTGTCACCTGAGGAAAGTTTTCTTGAAGTGTCGTAGGTTTGGCCTATCCTTAAATCCCAAGAAGTCCATTTTTGCTATGAAGGAGGGGAAGTTGTTAGGCCATATAGTATCAGGAGAGGGAGTGAGGGTTGATCCCAACAGGGTAGAGGCAATTCAAAATCTGTCACTTCCTAGATCTAGAAAGGAAGTTCAGGCCTTTTTGGGGAAGATTAATTTTCTGAGGAGATTCGTCTCAAATTTTGCTAAGTTGGTGAAACATATCACAACCATGCTCAGGAAAGGAAATGAAGTAAAATGGATTGTTGAGCCCAGGCAATCTTTCGTCCAAATAAAAAGGGCGTTGAATAAGGCACCTGTGCTGATCAGTCCTAACTATTCCAAGGATTTTCTAATTTTTTCGTTCGATTATTTTGATACAGTAGTAATGGTCTTGTTGCAGAAAAACGAGGAAGGTCGAGAGTAGCCCATTTCCTTCTTCATCAAGGCATTAAGAGACGTAGAGATCAAGTATGAAATCATGGAGAAACAAGCTTATGCCTTATTGAAGGCTCTCAAAGATTTTAGAGTCTATGTCTTGCACTCAAAAGTGACTACGTATGTGCCTCCAACATTCGTGAAAGATATCCTCATACAACCTGACGTAGATGGAAGAAGAGGTAAATGGATCGCCAAGATTTTGGAGTTTGACCTAGAGATAAATCCCACCAAGTTGGTTAAAGGGCAGGGTTTAGCCAAGTTGTTGGCTGAATCCAATTGCAGGTCCTTGGGGGTTAGCTTCATAAATACTTGCTCAGAAAATCAGCCAGCTGAGTCGTCTAGCAAAATCCTTCACAACGGCTCATCACTAGCAGAATGCACCTGGTATCGAGACATTTTGTACTTTCTACAAGTGTTGAAGCCTCCTGATGGAATGGGTAAGAGTAAGGCAAGAGCTTTAAATCTCAAGACGATAAGGTATTGCCTCATTGACCAAGTCTTGTACTGGAGAGACCCCCTAGGGGTGTTGCTGAGATGTCTAAGCCCACAGGAAGCCCAGAAAGTTATGTTTGAGTTCCATGGTGACCTTTGTGGAGGGAATCATTTTTGGAAGACCACAACTCACAAAATTCTTAGGGCTGGGTACTAGTGGTCGACCTTGTTCACTGATGTTTGCAGAGAAGTTAGAGCTTGTATCAAATTCCAAAGGTTCTCAGGGAAGCAGTAGCTCAACTCACTGCCACTAAAGCATGTGGTAGCTTCAACACCTTTTAAACAGTGGGGGTTGTACTTCATTGGGGAGATTCATCCTCCTTCAAGTGGCCAACACCGATGGATCCTGACTGTGACAGACTATTTCACTAAGTGGATAGAAGTGACCCTCACTAGGAGTGCTTCTCACAAGGTTATTATCAGCTTCCTGGAGGATATCATAGCCAGATTTGGCTATCCCAACAGAATTGTCACTGATAATGCTGCTTCTTTCAAGTTTGAGCCTCTAAAAAATTTCACTGATTCACTCCACCCCCTATTATCCTCAAGGAAATGGACTGGAAGAATCTTCCAATAAAAGCCTAATCAAGCTCATCAAAAGATTGTTGGAAGACAATAAGAGGGCCTGGGATTCAAAGCTCAAATTCTCTCTATGGGCCGATCGAGTGACAACAAAAAAATCACTAGGCACCTCACCTTTTCAACTGGTTTATGGGACAAAGGCTATTTTTCCCACTCAACTCACATTACCTGTAGCAGAATTCTTCCAGGATCTTGAAGGAGAGCCAGATCATATAGTCAGAAGGATTCATCAAATAGTGGAGGTGCAACAGATCAGGAAATAGGTGATGGACGTGGCCCATAGTCATCAACAGAAGGTCAACCAGGATTTTGACAGGAAGGTCACAAAGAAGGAATTTGAGCTCAAGGATTTGGTGCTTAAGTGGGATGCACCCAAGCAGGATAGGGGCAAACACAACAAGTTTGACGCCCTTTGGATCGGGCCCTTTAGGATCATTGAAGTATTCTCAAATAACACTTATAGGTTGCAGGATTTGGAGGGTGAGGAAGTCTTTAATGGCCCAGTAAATGGGCATTTCCTAAAAATATGTTTTGTTTGAGCTGTAGACAACTCCTCGTTTTGTAAATATTGTCCTTTTAGTTGTTTACTTATTTATTTTCGGCTTAATAGATGACTCCATAGCCCAACAACAAGGCACTGAAGCTGCAAATGAGTTCTTAGAGCATCGCAGGGACGACTCTATCCCCCATGGAACCTGATGTTAACGCAATTTCTTGCAAGATGGTGTTTTCTTCTGGTTTTGGGCCCCTGGTGTAAATGCATAGAAGTGGGGTTTGAAAACCGATCGAGTGTGTTTTATTTAAAGGCCGTAGCCATGAGTGTCAAGCGCAGCCCACAGAATAAGCCCATTCCAGGCTCAAAATCCAGCGAGCGAGCACTTTGTCTTTCAACGACAAGGATCCACAGATGGGGAAGATCGACGGCCATCGGGTAAGTTTGGGTCACAGAGTTGCATGTGGTCAAGTGCCTGAGCTCATCTCCTATGGCCAAACTCACGAAACGATCAAGCCATTTCGGTATTTCGGCTACTGGGACTTCAACATACAAGGGTCTCTCCTCCTTGCATCATGTATCCCCGGTGTGCAAAATCCCGAAAGAACCAGGACCGTTGATCAAGAAATGATCTAGGCCGTCCATCCAATGGGACATGTGGCGCGCGATCAAACCATTTAAGCTACAGGGACTTCGAGAGAACATAGGGTCTCCTCCTTCCACTGCATTTCAGAACCCCGAATCCCAAAATGTCGAAAGGGTCTAGGTCAGAGGCCGTCCCACATTTGAGAAATGATCTGGGCCGTCCATCTAATGGGACACATGCCGTACGATCAAGCCATTTCTTCTACCGAGACTTCGAGAGAATAGAGGGTCTCATCCTTTCGCTGTATTTCAAATCCTCGAAGCCCAAAACGCCGAAAGGGTCCAGACCAGAGGTGGTCCCACATTCATTTAAGTGTTGATCTAGGCCGTCCATCCAATAGGATGCGTGGCACATGATCAAGCCATTTCGGCTACCGGGACTTCGAGAGAACATAGGGTCTTTTTCCTCCATTGCATTTCAAATCACCGAAACGCAAAATGCTGAAAGCGCCTTTGAAGATAGGCATAGGGTCACAGGCCGTGGTCACTTGGGGGTGATAGAAAGAACTATGCAAAGGGCCAAAGCGCCAGGTTTAGCTGCAAAAGGGATCACTACATTCTCCAGAGACCAGTTCATCTTGACCTCGATCTTGGTCCTTGCTAAAAATAAATGAAGGTGGATGGAGGTAGTTGAAACCTCGGCTCAGTCATTAAATGCAAAGCATGAAGGTTCCGACAGGCAGTCTGCCCGAGATGGTCCTGTATGCTGGTTTTCTCCAAAGAAGCCATGCCAAGTTCTCATCTGACCAGAGGAGTTTGCACATGCTATTTTAGCCTTTAATGTTTCAGCTACCCCCCCTGCAAAGGCCATGAAAAGTTAATATGACGTCTGACAAAGGAGTTCAGGCCAGATTTGACTGAAGAGACACCACACCTTGAAAGTCTCGAGACGCCTCTACTGGGTGAAAGTTTAGGAGTATATGTACTTAGTTTTGTGTTTTTGTAAGGATCGATGGTAGAGCACAGCTCCTGATTGTAAATATTTAATATAGCCTCTGGTTCTTTGGTTATATAAGAACATTTGAGACTTCTTGTTTAATGGCAACCAACTTCTTCTTTTCCTTTTTCCCTCTGAATATGAAAGCTCGGGCATGGATGATCCAGTCGGGTGTTGCATAGCTATATAATGTAGGTTTGATTATATCAGTTCTGCAATCTGTTGAGGTTCATTTTGAAGTTTATTCGGCTTTGAGAGGATCTCATATCCGAGACTTTTCCTCTTTTGTGAAGACTGTTGGAAGACCGGATGTCCAAAGTAGACTTTATTTCCCCTCTCTTTCCCTCCACTTACTCACCACTATTATTATTATTGGCTTAAGTTACGTTAAGACCCCATATGTCATTGCTGTTCCAGCCCAGTTTTCTGAGTTATAACGATATGATTCTAAGTTTCTTTCCATTTGATCAACCTCTACAAACAAATTGTGACTTAAAATTGATGGGTGTCAGGCTCTGCTCCTGCTGCAATCTAGAAGTGACTTCTGACGCTAACACATGTGAATATGAAAACGACAAACATGATTATAATATGAAGAGAATATCATATCACACAAAGAAGCAAACCATAAACAAATTGGACACAAGAAGTTGATAACGGAGTTCGGCAAAATCCGCCTGCGTCTCCGGGCCTTTGTCTTCAGTCAGGGAGGCTTTCTCTATTCAATATTCAATGCTTTAGAATTTGCATTAAAATTACATCATATAGGGATCTGAATGACTAGCTATATTTTTCTCTGTCTCAGAAACTTGATGCAACAGACGACACTGAAAACGGAGTAGTAGAACTCCCGGAAATTGCCTCCAAAGCTCAACTACTCTGCACTGCTCAAGACTACTTGACCTTGGCAAGTTCTTCCTCGACTTGCTTCAATATTATTTGCTACTTCTTACCTATTTCAAACCTCACAATGGATTGGTTTATATAGCCATGAGGTAGAGGGATCAAATCCCAAAATCCCACTTCTTGTGGCACTCAATTTGGCCCAATATCCACCAAGATATGGCCAAATAACCAAAACTAGTTAATATAATCAATAAAAAACCATAAAGATTTGGTTAAAAACCCACTTTATGCCATAATAATAGGGATAAGCCCTCCAAAATGAGCGTGCCCCCTATTTATGGTAATATTGTTATATTCAATAGGACCGCGCCCTATTCTCGCACTTGGCCCCTGGCTGTAACCCCCGAGTCATATGGGGCCTGGTGTTACACTTGCACACTCGAGTGGTTTTAAAGGAATGGCACCGCACCCCTTTTTACTGTGGTTACATGTAATACAAAAAACCGTGGGCTGGGGCTTAGCCCTAGCCCATTTCTGCTCCATTCACTTTATACATTGCATTTAAATAATATAAAGTGGGTTTCATTACCCAAGTATTAACATGGCATGTTGGTAAATGGACCTTTACCAAGACTCTTGCCTCCTCCAACAGGTCATGAGTTCTAAACTCGGGGAGACAATAAGTTTTGCATATAACAAAACAATGAACCAGTACTGAGGTGCCAGATGGAACCCCACGTCTGGGCCAGGTGGCATCACAACATTTGCCACTCACTTGCCACTTGTCATCTGTCGGATAGTCCACATCTCTGTATCTTTGTCTAGTCAACAACTGCCACATCAACACCCCTATCTGCCATGTGTCCATTGACCGTATCAACCACTTGTACGAGCGTGCCACGTGTCACCCTTTCAGTGGTGACACGTGTCACTTCCTGGTTGGTCCGCATAAACTGTATGACCTGTCGACTATACCTCTGCCACATGTCACGCTACCACGTCATCATGATGATGTCATCAACATATCATGCTGACGACAGTGTTGACTTTTTGACCATTTACTTTTTACCTATTTGAATTTTCAAACAGAACGTGATATCAAGAGCATATGACGTTCGTTTGAACCCATTCAAGTTGCATTGGGTTCGTATCGAGGAGGCCTACGCACACATCCGTTTTGATGCCATTATGAGAACATTGATTTTTAGGCCTTTCTGAGCCCCATCAAGCTGCTGGATCCAAATCTGGATCATGCCTTCCCACTAAAGACCTTTTGGTCCCCAAAAGGTTTATTACATCAATTGAATACATCCTTACATCAATTGACTAATGACAAACAACCTAGACTTTACATTAACTAGACTCAATAAGTGATTCCATAAATCAAATCATTTTTATTACATCAATGAAAATGACACTGACTCAATTTACATATAGGTCATAAAATCTGCCTAGTTCCAGTCGGACGACCCATCTCCTTCCAACGGAGTGCCACGGTCATTCCCCTGCTTCTCTGCAACATCCACTTGCTATCCTCTTGCATCGTCCTTCTGCTCCTCGACAATGTCCTTCTGTCCCTTTGTAGCATCCGTCTTTTGCTCAGCCCCTTCAGGATTTGTTGAGCGTCACAACTCTGTATGCAACTTCCCACAACTATCTTCACAATGTCCGCTCTTATGACAATGTGAGCAAGTGTTTCTTGCTCGAAGAAACTTGGTGGAATCATGCCCTGACAAAGTGAAATCCCCCTTGGATTTCTTTGACTCCTGCCCTGGCTGCACTAACTTTGCTTGTAGATTCTTTTTGACCTGTAGTGTCGCATCATCGCGTCTTGGCGTACTTCTTGTCGCCATGATCTTTCTTCCATATATGTTTTGTTTCCAGTAGTCTACAACACAATGTATATTGCTACTACAAAATGTGCATGGAATCATTTTTCTGATAAGGTTCATGACTCTAGCATGCTCATCAGTAAAGGTGGGCGAAGGTGATTTATACCTTTCAACTTGTTTACCTTTCTTCCGCAACTCACTGTTGGCGTCACTGCTGGCTCGAGCTGACTGTTTTCTTTGCCGAGTCTGAAACCATTCTGGTGTCAATTATGGATGCTGCTCCCAATAGTGGTCAACATCGTGTCTGAACTTCCGACAGTGTGTGCAATGAATCATTGGACTGTCATCCTTAGAAGATTCTCCTGTGTATCCCAATCCTTCCCGGAGTAGACGCTTGCTCACTTCAATTGGCTCGGCTCTGCCTTGACCATATTTTTCAAGGGATTTTCCCTTCCGGTATCTGAACTTTGATAACATTGTCATACCGACTCCTTTGGTATGTTTCTCAAATGCCGCAATCTCCGGATTGTTGGATTCCACCTCTTGATCAACTGTAGGAGAAACTGGAGTGTATTGGATGCTTCCTTCTGGTGAAGAGAATGTGCCAATGGCTTCTTCTACCGATTTCTCCTCAACCAGAGTAGCAGGAGTATATGAATCCTCCTCATCAAATTTCCTCCCAAATGGATGAGTTCCATCATCCATGATAGGGCTCGGGCTTCTAGCTGAAGGACTTCCTCCAACTGGACTTGCTTCCATTGCCAACATCAACATTCACATTCTTTCCCCGTCTTCCTCGTGAATCTGCACCAATCTTTGCAATTCCGCATTCTCTCGCTGAATTGTTTGGTTGATATCCTCAATCTCCTGGAGTCTAGCTCTCTTCGATCTTTTTCCCATATTCACAGTTCCTGCAAAAGTCAGCCTTCTCTAATACCACTTGATCCAGAAATCGAAGCTTAACAATTTCACACTATAACTTCAATTTTATCAAGACCTTTTTTTGACGGTGCATGTCAATATGAAAATGAAAAACAAGCTTATAATATGAAGAGAATATTAGATCACATAAAGAAGCAAACCATCAACAAATTGGACACAAGAAGTTTATAACAGAGTTCGGCAAAATCCGCCTACGTTTCGGGGCCTTTGTCTTTAGCGAGGGAGGCTTTCTCTATTAAATATTCAATGCTTTACAATCTGCATTAAAATTACATGATATAGGGATATGACTGACTAGCTATTTTTTGCTCTGCCTCAGAAACTTGATGCAATAGACGACACTGGAAACAGAGTAGTAGAACTCCCAGAAACTGCCTCCAAAGCTCAGCTACTCTGCATTGCTCAAGACTACTTGACCTTGGCAAGTTCTTCCTCGACTTGCTTCAAGCTTATTTGTTGCTTCTTGCCTGTTTCAAACCTCACAATGGCTTGGTTTATATATCCATCAAGTAGAGGGATCAAATCCCAACATCCCACTTCTTGTGGCATTCAATTTGGCCCAATATCCACCAAGATATGGACAAATAACCAAAACTGGTTAATAAAATCAATGAAAAACCTACTTTATGCCATAATAATAAGGATAAGCCCCCCAAAATGAGCGTGCCCCCCTATTTATGGTCATATGGTTATATTTACTAGGACCGCGCCCTATTCTTGCACCTAGCCCCTGGTTGTAACCCCCGAGTCATATGGGGTCTGGTGCTACACTTGCGCGCTCGGGTGGTTTTAAAGGAATGGCGCCGCACCCCTTTTTACTGTGGTTACATGTAATACGAAATCCGTGGGCTTGGTCTTAGCCCCAACCCCTTTCCGCCCCATTCACTTTATACATTGCATTTAAATAATATAAAGTGGGTTTTATTACCCAATTATTAACATGGCACATTGGTCAATGGACCTTTACCAAGACTCTTGCCTCCTCCAATAGGTCATGAGTTCGAAACTTGGAGAGACAATAATTTTTTCATATAACAAAATAATGAACCAGTACTCAGGTGCCACATGGCAGCCCATGTCTGGGCCACATGGCACCACAACATTTGCCACTCAGTTGCCACTTGTCATCTGTCAGATGGTCCACGTCTCTGTACCTTTGTCCAGTCAGCAACTGCCACATCAACACACATGTCCGCCATGTGTCCACTGACCGTATCGGCCACCTGTACGAGCGTGCCACATGTCACCCTTTCAGTGGTGACATGTGTCACCACTTGGTTGGTCCACATCAATTGTACGACCTGTCAACTATACCTCTGCCACGTGTCACGCTGCCACGTCATCAACACGTCATGCTGATGTCAGCGTTGACTTTTTACCTCTTTGACTTTTCAAGCAGAACGTGATATCAGGAGCATGCAACGTTTGTTTGAACCCGTTCAAGTTGTGTTGGGTTCGTATCAACGAGGCCTATGCACATGTTCGTTTTGACGCCATTATGAGAATAATGATTTTTAGGCCTTTCTGAGCCCCATCAAGCTCCTGGATCGGAATTTGGATCAGTGTTCCATTTTATTTTTGTATCTTTTTTAAGCATGTGTGTAATGTTTCTGAGGAGTTCTGCTAGATTGGGGATGAATCTTCTGAGAAAGTTTATTTTTCCGATGAAGGACAACAATTCTTTAATGTTCCTAGGATGGTGTAACTTCTGGATGGCTTCGATTATGTTGGGGTCTATCTTGATTCCATCTTTAGAAATAATGTGCCCTTGCAGTTTGCCTTCTTCTAAAGCAAAAAGGGTTTTCCTGGGATTTAGTGAGATCCCAAATTTTCTGTACTTTTCAAAAACTCGTTTGAGGTGTTGTAAATGTTCCTCATCCCATTTTGAATAGATAGTAACATCATCCAAGTATATGACTATAAATATCCTGAGCTCATCCACAAAGGCAATGTCCATTGCTCTCTGGAATGTGGCACCAACGTTCATCAAAACAAAGGGCATCTTCACATACATGAAAGTTCCCCATGGTGTAGTGAAAGTTGTTTTCTCTTGGTCATTAGGGTGGACGAGGACTTGGTTATAGCTAGAAAAACCATCTAACAAAGAGATCCTACTGGCTCCAACTACCTTTTGTAATATGTGATCCATTTTGGGCAGAGGATATTTGTCTTTAAGGGAAACTTTGTTGAGGTTTCTGAAATCAATGCAGAGCTTGATTCCTCCACTCTTCTTTCTAGTAGGAACTAGATTAGAAACCCATTTTGAAAATCTCAAGGGGACTATTATTTTGGCATCATACATGTTCTTTATTTCTTTTTCTATTAGAGGCATTAACTTTGGATTGATTCTCCTAAGTTTCTACTTGAAAGGCTTATGTTCTTCTTTTATAGGGATTTGTGTTGTATGATACTAGTGTCATAAGACTTTAAATCCTCATAGCTCCAAACAAAGACATCTACAAATTCCTTGAACAGTTCAATATATTTGTGTTTTTGATCGGGAGGTGAAGACTTAGATAGTTTAATCATTTTTTTTTTCCTCTGTTCCTTTATTACATTCCTCAACCTCTTTTCCAGTAGGTTCAATTTTTGACTTTTTTGCTACATCATTGAAATCAAATAGCTCTTCTAAAGGAACCAACCCTCTAGGTAAAACATTATTCTTCAACTGCAAAATATCCGAGTCTTCATCTTTTTATTTTATTTCTTCTGAATCTAATTTATTTACACTATTACCTTCTGAATATAGTTTATTTACACTATCATCATCACTATCTACATCAATATTTGCACACTCAAACTCATTTTTAGACTGTAGGAAATCATCAATCTGTTCATCATTACCAAACACTTGCCAATACCTTATATTGTCTAGAACAGTAGGTTTGCACTTCACCTCTACTGTGTATTGGCGATTTGGATGGAAAGGTATTTTACAAGTGGCTGCCGAAGTAGCGAATCCATCTGCAAGTATGTTTTGGCCTCTAGGAATTACTTGCAAGTCCATTTTAGTGAAACATTGTAGAAAATCCAAAACAACATTTCTATAAGATCCGAGTCTAGGATGTTTGGCAGAAAACTCACCTTTGATTTGTTTAATGATAAGCTCAGAATCACCTCTTACCATAATTCTTTTGGCACTAAGTTTCTTCAAAAACTTCAGGCTGAGCATGAATAATTCATACTCAGCTATGTTATTGGTGCACTGGAAATTTAACTTATAGGAGTGGCTTTCTGAATACCTTGCTTTATGATAATGCACCCACACTCCAACTCCAGCTTCTTCTTTGCTGGCAGCTCCATTGAAATCCATACTCTAGAGAGGGTCTACTGGTTCATCAATTTCTGTTGTCACCGTTTTACTTTCCTCAGTGATTACTTGATTTTCCTCCAGGCTAGATGCATCATTATAATTGTGCAATTTGACTATCCAAGTCACCATCATTATATAAAATTAAAGAGTCTAGGTCAGAATGAACAGAGTACAAAGGATAGTTATGTGGCTTCTCTTGACTACTGACCATGTATTTCATCAACGTCTCTCTGTACAATCTTCTCTGTTGACCAAATACAAGAATGGTGTCATAAGACATGTCTAACTATAAAGTACCCTTTAACTTGGCACTCCATGATCGAGATAATAACATACCGTATTTTGGAGGAATATCTGCAACAACAATATCCATCACCATGCTTTTAGCTGGGATTTGAGCCAGGGTAATACACAAGTCTTTGATCAGACCTATGCATTTAACCTTGCTTGAATCGAAAGATTATAAGTCCTTGTAAGGCCTGGTGATATCAAGCCCCAATTTCTCCATCACAGCCTTGGGCATAAGATTGTGAGAATCACCAGAATCCAACGCAACATTGTTTAATGTCAAGTCATGAATATTCAGACTGATGTAAAAAGGAGGAACAAAACTATTGTTAGTTTGTCCCTCAACCTCAAGACCAAACAACAACTTAGGTTGATCATCAACAACATTCACAGTGTCTGTGCCTACTCCTGGTTCTATGTTTAATGCTTTGATCACCTGTGATCTGTAAGCATTTTTGTTCATTAGTTCTGTAAAAGGAATAGGAATTTTTAGTTTGGCCAATTCACTTTCCAAGCTGAAAGTGGTAGAGGTTCCGACTTATCAGCCACATTTTTTTGTGCAATAGTACTAGGCTGACTTGTAGATGCAACCTCGGTTTGAGTTGTCCTTGGTAAAGATTCATGAGTTCTTTTTGCAGGAGTTTCTGGATTTTTCTTCTCAGGAACTTTCTTATGAGTAGTATTTGAGGTTTTCTTAGCTTCAACAACTTTCTTATTTGGGTTGTCGTTAGACTTCTTGCTTCTCAAGTTGTATTGTCTGTGGGCTTCCATTATTGCATTTTCGAAGGCTTATTGTTCAGACTCTTCCTCATTTAGTTTAGTTTGCGAAAGGAGAAACTTTCCATGTTCTTCCCGAGTAAGAAAGATTGAATTGTTATCATTAACCCCCATGAGATTTATGTGAATGTCACCCAACTCCTCAATTATCTCTTCCCCTTCATCAACATAGTTTTCTTGAAGATGTGGCCTAATCTGCTGATCATGACCTCTCTATTCCCTTTGGTCTCTGGGCTCTCTTTGTCTGATCTGGGGAGGGTTTCGTCTGAAATTTGGATTTTGAATCTGAGGAGCAGGCTGATTCTCTCTAGTAGGATTTCTATCTTTGATTTCTAGTCTTTCCATTAATCTCCCCACAGTTCTGACCAAAGAATCAATTTTGGCATCTGAAGTAGAGGTGTAAGGTTCTTATTTAATTGTAACTCTCCTTTCATTTCTCTGTCTAGCTCTCCTAGCCAACATATTTGCTTCAACACTTACAACACTCTTCTTCATATCTTCAAGGGTGGCAGAATTTCTTTCTCTCAATTGGTAGGACATATCAACATTGAAACCATTAGGGAACTTGATTAAGGCCAAGCCTTGAGGAGGTTTGATATCATCAGGAATTGCATTATAGATATTATTAAAACGAATGCAATAGTCTTGTACCCTTTCCCCTTGATTTCTTTTGATATTTTGATAAAATTTGGAGAGGGTTTTTCTTTACTTCCCATCTGTTGAGAAAGGTTTGGTGGAAAGCGACAATATCAACAATACTAGCAACACGTAATACTTTAAACCATTTTTTGACCTCGCCAGTTAAAATTTGTGCAAAGAGTCTCATTTGGACATCTGCCTCATCAACTTCCTACAAATCGAAGAAATCATTCATTTTATCCACATGCTGTTGTGCATTAAGGGCTCTGGTACCATCAAATTGAGGAAGCCTGGTTTGATAGTCCTGGGCCATGCCATGTAAGGGAGCAACTAACACCAGGGGAGTATATCTCACTGCCGTGACTGGTGGAGGACGCTGAATGAAAACCTTTGTAATTGGTGGGGAAGTGACAGAAGATGTGGAAGAGGTAGGGCTCGGAGGTATGGATTGAGTTACTTGAGGATTGACAGAGGTTGTATCAATAGAAATAACAGAAAGCTCGACAGATTGTTGAAAGTGGGCTTTATATAAAGCTTGATCAAGATTAGATGCTAGATCTTGTAGTTTCTCCAACTCTTGAAGGATCCGTTGATCAAATTTTGTTCTAGGGGAGAGTCTTTCAGGGATTTTAGGTTGGAGGATGGTTTGATCTAGTATTGTCTCATTCACAAAGCTATCATATTTGGTTATGAAAAGTCTATGCTCAAAAGGTAGGTCAAAATCAATATCTTGTATTGAGATAAGCTTCTCTGGAAGAGAATTCACCCTAAGAAGAGGACTGCTACTCCCTTGACCTTCTTTTGTGTTTCTTTTTCTGATTAACTTTTCTGGATCATCTACTATTGTTACAGGTTCTGGATCACGATGAGATCTAGTGTGAATTCTTTTTGGAGCCAGAACTTTAAACTTTAAGAAATCTAAATTAATATATACAAAATTTCAACAACCTCTGAACATTTATCTCTTTGAAAGTTAGATCTGTGATTTGTTCAGAAATAAAGTTTTCTTTATCTAGGGAAGAGAAATCGTAAAGATAAAAGATTAATTGTTCATTCCCCAGTATGGTCGCCACTATGTTAGCACTTTGTAATTCCCATAGGTTGTTAAGGGTAGAAGAAATTAACAAAGGTAACTTACCAAAACTACTTTCGAAACTGGGATCTAGCCCTGCCAATTTTAGAGAGGGATCTCTCTGTAGGATTTAGATCTATTTGAGTTTTTAGATATTAGGCTAGTTAAAATAATCCGAGTTTGTTATTTTGTTTATAAAGCTCAACTGAAAGATTGCATTAGAAATCCATTGGGCTATGGGGTCTGTATTAAATATTAAGATCAGATACATTTTTATAACATTTCTTCATAGGGAGAGATAGTGAGAATGTTGGATCTATTAGAATTAAATGTGGCGAAAAGATAGAACAGGTGAGAGGTTCAATCAAGCAAAGAAGCAGTTAAGAATTTGTTTACTTAATAACATATGAGTAACATGCAGATCGCTAAAGACCAGAAATAGAGTGCACAAGACAAATTATGTTCATTAACTTCCTTTAAATGATTAGAAGCAGAAAACAAAATGATTACAGAGTAAGATAAACATTAACAAAGAAAGATAAACATCACCAACATCCAAACACAAGAATCCTATGAATATCCTTTTTATTACTGGTCGATCTTCTTGAAAAGATTACAAAGATAGCTCCTTGGGCGCAAAAATCAACCCTCAATACTTCTAAGTGAGAAGTATTTATATAACAATTACATCTGATCCTGTCATTAATGACTAGGATATGGTGGAGAAAAAATCTAACTAACTAGATTACAAATTACAAAATAATAGGAATGTTGATGATCTCTTCGAATCCTTATTGCTGATTCTGAGGAAAGTAGTTGGTGATTCATCACTTTGCCTTGACTGTTCCTCATGCTGACTCAGACATCCAAATCACCTCTACTCGAGTAAGGCACATAGGTCTTCCCATCTCTTTTGACTAGGGATGGAAACCTTGAGTAGTCTTCAGTATGTTTCATCCATCTCAGTGTATTTGGCAAAGGTAGGCTTTGTGATGAAAATGTATTTTATCTCATGTTGGATGCTCAGGTCCAACTGTAAATTCTTTAAGAAAGACTTGCCAATAATGCTCCCTTGTATACCTTCAAATTTAGAACCATCTTTTGCTACTGCAAGGATCTTCTGCTTGTAGTCTGATAGAGCAATAAGCTTATCAATAATCACTAGTAAACCTGGAAGCCCTTTCTTGTGTAGTGAATCAACCTTGCTGAAAAATCTCTGCACTGCAACGTCCATTGTCTGAGGTTTCTCTTCTAATTGCAGCATCAATCCTTTCTTGTTCAAAACTTTCTTGACTTCAAGGATGGTCTTTGTCCTATCTTCAATTTTCGAAGCCTCTAGCTTTTCTTTGGTCTTGGAGTTTAAGAATCTGATGATTTCAGTGGCCTCTATAGGCCTCTCTCCCAATTCTTCTCTTATCTTGTCAATTGCCTGTCTGGCTCTATGCACCAGTTCATGCTATTCAAACACAATTTGTATGGGTGACCAAATCTTTGTCATTGACTTGATGATGTCCATCCAGATATTTTCCTTGGCCTCTAACAGTGTCTTGGCCATGATAGTCTCTTTCTGCAACTTTTGTATTTCTTGAGTGAGCCTTTATGACTTGCGCATCTCTGTGTTGTAGTTGGAATGGAACATGGATTTCAGTTTCCGGAGGTTATTAATCTCTTCTTGCAATATTTTAATCTCTTCTCCTTGTAGGGTCATGTCCTCCATTGACTTCACCAATTTCTCAGATGCATCTGAAAACTGTCACTGGAACGACTGAAGGAATTTCTGTTGTTGTGGCTGCTGCAAATGTACTAACTTCTGTGAGAGGCACTACATTGAGTGGGATGACATCCCTTGGCACACTCTGTTCCTTTTATTTGACCAACTTGTCTAGCTCAACCTCCATCTCCTTTATTTGTGCATTTTGTTCCATTATTAGCTTCAACATCTCCTCCTTGTGGCCTTCACTCTCAGCCATTTCTTTTGCTTGTGAAACTTCAGTGGCCGAGAGTTTCAGTTGTTTCCTTAGATATGCTATGTCAACGTTCTTCTTCTTCAGTAATTCCTCGACTTCTTTAACATTGGATGGATCATTGCCAATTTTCAGTACCAACTCCTCTAAGGATTTGATCTTATTATCCTTGGCTAAAGAATATAACTTTTCCAACTTTAACTAAGACTAGACATTGTTCAAAGATACCTACAATTTTGCAGCAGTTAACGATGTATTTTCCAAGGTGGAGAAAATCATCTCCCATGTTTGCCTATGCATGTCCATTTGATCAGCTGGATGCACCTCTTTTACATCAAATTCAAATGTTTCCCTCTTGTAATAAAAAATTATCTTGGGATGAGGAACTTGTGCCTGCAAGAACACCATGTGCATCCTTCCTTTCTATGTGTCGAAAACATATAGTAACCTATGCTGTGCTGTAGATGTTTGCTTCCAAAACTGTGCATAGGTGTTGTTAGTCAACAACTCATTCTTCTGTTTGACTAAGTTGTACTTCTCAAAGATATTAAGTCCAACAGGCTCCAGTGAGGACTTAGCTGACAATGTGATATCTGCTTGCCTTTTGGATGAGGAAGTGGATACTATGTGTTGGTTTCCTAAGAAGACCGATGAATGTGGTACCTCCATCACTATGGTGGACTGGGTTTCTTCTTCTCTAGACCTGTCAGGTGTATGCCTAGTCTTGGTCCTCCTCTTGTAGACTTGGAAGTCTTCTGCTGACACTTCTGTGATTGAAGGAGAGATGTCTTTTCTAGCTCTCTTCTCTGCTTGTACCTGTGGAGTGATGGTATGTGAAATGTTGGCAGGTGAAGTGTCCTGTTCTGTATCTAGCAAAGTATTTTTCTGCCACTTTGTCTGATTCATGAATCTTTCAATTTCAGGCTTTGGCACATGAGCATAAGGAGAGATCTTGTTTTTAAGCCTGGTTTCTACTATAATGCCATGGGAAGCTTAGACTGAAATTCATTTCCTTTAAAAGAATATTGGCTTCTTTCCCTGCAACTCTGTTGTTGCAAATGAAAGAACCTATCTGGCCTTTGATCCTGAGCTGCTGCTTCTTCTTGAATGCCACAAAGTGGATATCATCAGAGTTGGTCATCTGTCTGATGTATTCCAAGGAAAATATTCTGACAGACAGGTACTTAGGTAGCTTGTAAGGAGGTAATTCACACCCATAGACCCTGATTTCTATATGGTCCTGGTAAAGGTACCAGTCTCCTGTGTTGCATAAGTCTGATAGGTGTAGAATCCTTTGGACTTCCTCATTTATTCTTGGCTCTGTTCTGTTGCTGAGCATGCATACCACTGGATTGTAAAATTGGTCAATGAACTGTTTGAAGCTAAATTATGATGAGGTATTCCTCACTATTGATGTCCAGGAAATCATTGGTTGAGGATTTTCATCTTGATCCAACTTTTGGAGGGCGAAGGTGAATTTGTCTGCCTGGAAGAAGAGGAATAGGTACACCATCACTAAGGAGTACTTGAACATTCCTTTTGTGGAGAATTTGAATAGTTGTTCATGTATATTGTTGGCTAGGAATTGACTATAATCAAATTGTTTAGTATCCTTTTCTTCAGTGGAAAAAATGGACAGGAAACCCAGAATGGGTTCTTCTACCCATTCATCAGAATATTATCCTAGCAAGCAACATAGGGAGGAAATGATCTGGTTGCCTTTGACTAAGAAGATGGAGGAATGATATGGGGAATTCTTTTTAGGCAACTATGTGTCTTCAAGTAGGAAAAGTTCAAATATTTGAGCTCTTTGCGGGAAGGACAATTTCTGATAGAGCTCAGTCACGATTTCAATGGAGAAGGGGGAGACAGAATTAGTTCTGGGTATCTGCAACATTTGGTTTATCGTTTCCAGGGTGATGGTGAATAGAGTTTCACCTGATGAAGACACAATGGCCCTTTGGCCGAGAAGGTAGTGAGCTTGGCATTTTAAGGCGAACTCGGGGAAATGGTAGGTTTGGGGAAAGATGTACAGTGGAAGGTTGGATTCCCATAGTCCGATCTCATTGCTCTGGTCCAGGAATATGTCTTTGAGCCAGAAGTGTAATTCGAAGAAGTCGAATTCACACTTCGGCTCTACAATTTGATAATATTTATCGGCTAAGTGGATGCGATCCAGGTCGACGGGAGGAGGGAGGAAAGGATTTTCTTCTGTTTCGGTGGATTTAGACTTGGGCACCATATTTAAACAGATATATGCAAACACAAAATGATGTTTTCTGTGATTACCAGGTTTAATGGCGTTTGTCGACTGTGATTTCGGTGGCGATTATCTTGAAAACAAGAAATGGTGGTGTCGATGGTGTCTGGATCGATGAACAATGCAAGAATGGCGAAAGAACGGAGTTAAATGGTGGAAGAGGTGTTCGTTATGGAGTTGGTGGTGAGTTGGATGAGTAACGGTCAAGGGGGGTGGCATTGATTGGCCAATGGATGGATGAAAGTGATGTGGAAGATATTTAATGGCCAATGGGTGGATAGGGTGTGACGTGCGACAGGTGAGTGGAATGTGACGGGTAGGCAGGGAAGTGGAGTGTGGCGATGGAGTGCGGTGATGGTATTGATGAATCGTTTTGACGGTATATAGGAGGGGGTGGGGTGGAGTAGGCGGTAAGCGTTAATGAGTGAGGGGGGTCTGAGTAAACATGGATTTGACAGGTTATGAGGGGCCCACACCATCAAAACCACCAACTCGGACCCCCCCCCCCC
>ML795347.1:10049-22376 GCA_009831015.1 Picea engelmannii
AAACCTCGGCTGCTGCAACACAACACCCAGTGGCTGAAACACAACAACCGGCTACTGATATTGACATTGAAATTCAGGAATTAGAAGTTGAGGGTGCTGAGACACTACTCTCCCTACATCAGGAGGCCGAAACACAGGCATCAATGGCCATTCCCGTAGCTTCCCCACAAGAACCAGCTAAGGAGACGATGACTGCAACACAAGAACCAGTCATCCCCAAATCCAAACCAACAATGGCCGATGTCTTGGAAGAAAACGAGTTTTTAAAGTCTCAACTGGAAACGTATCAGCAGGAATTAGCCAGGGCAAGGGAGGCATATGAAAAGGAATTAACTCGGTACGCCTTGGAACGAACGACAACCCTAGCAGAACAAACTACAGAAAGCATATGCAAGGAATACATGTGCTGCCAATGCGGAAATATCTATTATCCAGGGCATGTGCTGGCAATCATTTTTGTTTAATCCCGTGACCATCCGTACTGCTAACAATCCGATGGCTCAATTGTTGGACGATGTGGATTCAAAAAATGATAGGACAATTCAACGCATTAGAGAATCTAATCATGCCACTACCCTTAAATAATTCTAATAAATATTAATTGTTATTATTATTTTATATCGAATTTGAATTTGTTTTTCTTATAAGTTTATAAATATTTTATTTTAGAGAATTTTACAGAAGTTGTAAGCTAAAGATTCTAGGAAATGAAATTTTTTTAGGGGATATTTGTCTGAAATCTGGCTAGAAATTGTTGGATTCTTAGATTTAAATGATTATTTCTTAAAATCCGAGTGTCGGAGTTTTTTAGCATGCTCAATCCATTTATGCATTCAGAAATGGATTTAAACAATGAACCACAAGTCATGAACAATAACATGACATGAGCCACTAGTCATGAACAATAAAACATCATGTATAAATTTTCATTTACATGTAGAACATATGATTAGATTTTAGGTCTTAGGGATGACCTATGAAGGTTGTAAATGGATGAGAGAAATGATCTATATCAAGTATTAACATTTACATTTAGAACATAATATTAGATTTTAGGTCTTAGGGATGATTTGTAAATGGATCATAGCAATGCTCTATATAAAGTATTAAAGATAATGTAAATGTAAAAGTAAATGAAATAAAAAAAGAAATAAAGAAATAAATGAAAAAAGAAAATAGGATGCTTGGGAAATGAAAAATCATGCCTATTTCCCTTTCACTATCCTAATTCTCTCTATTTATTATAGTATTTTTACTCTCAAAGAGTTTTTTGGAAGGATGTATGCATAGAGAGCCATAAACAACAATGTAAGTAGATATTGTCAAAATGAACACTAAGCAATCATTCCATGTGTGCCAATAATGTGTATGGATTATTTTTGTTTACAGTTGCATTCAATGGATTATTATGGTAAAATGTGTGGCATTGATATTAAATTTTCGTGTTGGATTCGGTATGCGAGTTATTGGAAGCAATCGCCTGTGTTTTCTTGGTGGTGTGAGAATCCATTCCAAACTATAGCTTTGTCAAGTTAAATCAAAATTTCATTCTCCATTAGCAATTGATGAAATCCTACATATAGAAAGCCTCCATAGTTGGATTCCAAACTAGTCTTAGAGATTTATGGTTTCCATTCAGAAGCTATTGCATTAAGTTAGCTGGATTCTAAATTGGGTGAGAGAAGTATTTTTTTCTATTTGGTGATTTGAGATGTTGAGTATTTTTTCTCTTATCCAAAGGATCCATACACATCTCTCTCTGAATATTGGAGTGAGTGATGAGTGAATTCTTCCTCCTTGAACCATTTTCTCATCAATTGTCAAGTCGTACATGCCATATGGACTGTACATTGGAGTGGCTCTATGGATCTTTGGCACAAATAAGAAAATCCACTTTCCATTACCACTATCAGAGAAAGCGCCATGAATGAGACAACTCTAGTAAGCTCACCTTCCATAGACATTTCTAAAGAGAGGGTAGGGGAATTTGAAAAGAATTCTAGAGGCATTTCATCAAAATTGATAAGAAAAATGAGTTATGATAGACAAAGCTAGGAAAGATAAGACAAGGTATCCTAAGTTCCATTTTATCCGAATAGAGGGTCAAGCATGAAGGTGTAGGTTTTGATGGAAGAGAGGAAAAGGCCACAAAATGCAAGATCATGTTTGTGAAGGAAAAGGACATGGAAAAGTTGGTCTTCTCATCAGTAGAAAGAGAAATGGTAGATGAAAGGGGAAACCAACTACCACCTCAACCTTCTTGTGGTGGATTACAAAAGGGAAGTGATGAGAACAATTCAAAGAATCAACTTGCACATGCAATTAAAAGAAGCAATGAACAAATCAATCGAAAGAAGAAGATTAAAAGAGGGTATGAATCAAGTAAGGAATCCCGGTTTTATCATTGTTGGAGGAAGAAATACCATAGCACTATCAGTCGTTGATACTTAAAGGCATGATCATTCAGTGGAAAGAAAGGCCATCATGAGGCATATTTCTGAAGAAGCAAGCTACATGACATAAGCCTGAATTATTTCGAAGGAAGAATGAAAAGAATACTTTCCCAATATAACAACAAACTTAGAGGCACATGGATAGGAGAAGTATGTCAAGTAGTCCATGTAGCAACAACAACAATGTTTTCCACCACTACCAATTGAGTGGTCATTGGGAACAAAAATGATGGTGACTTTATCGAAAGCTTCACCCCATAAACCACACAACAAATAGAAGAGACTGGAAAGTGAAGATTAAAGGTGACGAAGAGT
Organism: Picea engelmannii; assembly: GCA_009831015.1. Classification (NCBI taxonomy): domain Eukaryota; kingdom Viridiplantae; phylum Streptophyta; class Pinopsida; order Pinales; family Pinaceae; genus Picea; species Picea engelmannii. Next base: position 12,818 of record ML795347.1, read on the forward strand.
GCTCTACATCTCGAACCCAAGGAGTAGAAATTGTCTAGAGAGATATAACAACATAGGAGGTTCATATCACCATCAAAGAAGACAACATATTGATGTTAACAACCAAGGAAATCCCATTCTAGTTGTTACTTGCAATCATTCATAATAAGTTCCCTTCTTGGATATGTATCGAATATCTGTTTATGGAGTTTAATGATAGTCATTTATCCTTGTACCATCCAAATATTGAGTGATACCATCTCCCTCAATACTGTAGTTGATTGATGATTTTCACCTACAACCATACATGTGTTGATCCAGGTGGATATCGATGGCCATCCACCTTTTCCAACCGGCTCAAAACAATTTTCTGGCAATTTTGGTAATTTACTATTTTTAGCAGTTTTTAACTTCCGGGGCCATTTTGAGGGCCTAAATAAAGGTTTTCCAGAATCGAGGTTCTCAATGATAACCAAAGGCTATGATTGAGCCCCTTAAATGAATCTCCTTGATGATACCTTTCCAACGAGCTATCGTGCGCCTAAAATGGAGATCGTATGCAAAAGTTACGACCCCATGAAGTTGATGTACTAACTTACCCAAACGGGGCCCACATGACTTTTGGAACTTCATCTCCTAGGGTTAGGTTTTTGGATGTATAGGGTTTTTGACATTCCTGTTTATTGTGAAAAGGCCTTCAGAGCCTCATTGTAACCATATTCTTGCGAATGAGCACAACCTTCACAACTTTTCTTAGAGATAAGCCGCCACCATTCCAACAAGCTTGTTTTTTGCTACATTTTACAGTTTCAACCTATTTCCTTATTGAATATAAAACTAGTTTTACTGTATCTCTATTATTTTGCATTAATCACCTATTAATAATTTGTATTCATTTTGTTCTTCTCATAAATTCCAGATCAGTGGTATCAGAGTGGTCTGCTCCTTGTCGTCTTAATGCATGTCCCCAATGAGGTCAGAGTACAAAGAGTTGGGTCTCAATCTTGTTTCTCTTGAGGAAAAAATCTCTCACGTGCCCAAGCGACCTCTCATGGCAGGAGAAAAGAAATATGATGGGACATGAGATCCTTCAAAATGTTTCTTGAGGAATCCCTCATGCAATAGAGGAATGAGATTGTGGATAGTTTCATTCAAATGCTTCGGCGACATCCAATAGGCGACACATCTTCTTCGAGCAGAGGCATCGCCCCCTTCAAGGTACAAATAAACTTCGATATTCCTATATTTGAAGGTTAGATAGATGCAGATGCTATAGACAAGTGGTTGAATCTACTAGAAGGGTATTTTTCTGTCCATAACTTTTCGAATAGAGAAAATGTTACTTTTGCGCTCCTCAAAGTCGTTCCCCATGTCAAAGATTGGTGGGAAACTTTCTGTGAGCAAAAGGAAACAGAAGAACCCTCATTATTTACAGTCACGACCACTTGGGAATCCTTCAGGGATGATATTAAGGAACAATGCTACCCTGTTGGAAGTTATGACGACTTCTATACCAAATGGACCACACTGCGGCAAGAAAGAGACCATGCAGTGCCAGATTTCACAAATATCTTCCATACCTTGCACACCAAGCTGGGTATCAAATATTCAGAACGATATCTGGTTCTCCAAGTATCGTGGTGCTCTGCATAGATACATCCAGACCGAAATGGAATTTATGGACATCTCATCCTTGGGCACGACCTACCAATATGCCGTTAAAATTGAGCAGAAGCTCAAACAAAAGAAGTGGAAATTTGGGCCTGGGAACCCCTCACAGCAAAATCCAAGAAAGGGCGACCCCAACCCATAGAAAAAAGGACAGAGAAAATATGGACAGTATCAGGACAATCAATCCAAGCTGCAAGCAAAGAAGGACACTGGAAAGAGAAAGAAAGAAACCGAGAAGTGGTGCGACTTCCATAATATCCCTTGGCATAACACTGTTGATTGCTGCTCAAAGAAGTCACTGGTGGCCAAAGTGAAAGCCTCTGAATCAGATGTGGGTTCTAACTTAGATTCAAAACCTAGGGGAAGACATATCATTGATGCGGAACCCAATGCCATTGTTTCTACCACCAAGCTCCAGCTTGGTGAACCAGGCGAGCGAGAAGAAGGAGAGCACCTCTTCCATTCACAGATGTGGATAAAAGGAACCCCACTGCACTTCATCATTGATAATGGTATCCATAAGAACCTCATCTCAACAGAGGTCATCAAGCGACTAGCCCCACCAACAAGGCCGCACCCACAACCCTACACCATTGGATGGCTTTGCCAAGGAAGTGATCTTCGTGTCAGCCAACAGTGTCAACTGTCATATGACATTGAGCCTTTCAAAGACGAGGTATTGTGTGATGTTTCTCCTCTCGAAGTTTTTGATGTTCTTTTGGGCCAAACTTATTTATGGAAATTTCATGCTATATATGAGTCTAGGCCTCGTAGTTTTATTATTACTTTGAACAAAAAATTGTATAGGATACCTGAGGTAGTCCCATCTAGTGATATTTCCTTGATATCTGCTAAGAAATGCAGGAAGGTCATCTCTTAGAAGGGGAAGTGTGTCTTCTTCATGATTCACTCTCAAAATGAGTAAAATATCATAGCCACATCCAAGGTCTCTACACCCAACCTCTCTACACAACATAAGCAGGTAGATAAGGTCGTGGAAGAATACTCAGATATATTCTCCTCACCTATCGGGGTACCTCTGAACTCCAGGTCAAGCACGCCATCAATCTGACCCCCGACGCACCGCTTCCCAATGGGCCAGTCTATTGTCACTCTCTGTTAGAGAATGAGAAGATCAAGTGAAATATGGAAGAACTTCTCCACAAGGGGCACATCTATCCCAACTCATCACCTTGTGGGAGTCCAATTGTGATGGTACAAAAGAAATATGGAACCTGGAAACTCTACATTGATTATCGGGCTTTGAATAAAATCACAGTAAGAAATCGGTACCCGATTCCCCGAATCGATGACCTCCTTGATCAACTCACTTGGGCCAAATACTTCAATAAGATTGATCTAAAGTCTAGATACCACCAGGTCCTGATAGAATAGAAAGATGCATGGAAGACTACCTTTAAGTCAAAGGAAGGCCTTTTTGAATGGTTGTTCATGCCCTTGGGTTTGACAAATGCTACAGCCACTTTCATGAGGATGATGGATGATATCCTATTGCCATTCACCAATAATTTTGTAGTGGTGTGTCTAAATGACATTCTCATTTACAACAAGACTTGGGCTGAACACTTGCAACATATTCAACAGGTTTTGCACACCCTACAGCAGCACAAGCTATATGACAACTTGGGAAAATGCTCCTTCGACATGCACAGGGTCCATTACTTGGGCTACATCATTGATCAACATGGCATACATGTGAATCGAGCCAAGATCCAAGTCATCTGTGATTGGCCAGCCCCAACCACACTCTCTGAGCTTCAGAGCTTCTTGGGCCTTGACAATTTATACCACAGGTTCGTGTTGGGATTCTCCCATATTGCATGGGCACTCAGCCAAATAACCAGGGGTGGTGGTAAGGAAAACTTTGTGTGGGGCCAGTCCCAACAAAAAGCGTTCAATGATTTGAAGCAGTGATTGTGCTCAACCCCAATACTTTCACTACCAGACCTGCAACAACCCTTTGAGATCGAGATAGATGCTTCAGACTATGTTGTGGGTGTCGTTCTCACTCAAGACGGCCACCCCGTGGCCTATCATAGTGAGACACTATCATATGTTGTCCATAAGTACCCTACTTATGACAAATAAATGTACCCTACTTGTGAAAGCCTTCCGCCAGTGGAGACATTACATTCTTGGGAAGGAGACAGTCATCTACACTGATCATAAGCCACTGAAGTTCATGCAGACACAAGGAAAATTGCAGAATGACTGCCATCAAAAGTGGTCCACATACTTGCAACAATTCCACCTCAACATCAAGTATAAAATATAAATCATCAACCGTGTCGTTGATTGCCTCAGCAGACTTCCAGTCACAACACTCACCACATTGCTAAACTCTTGTGGCCATAAGACCTCTGGATGGCCCCAAATCTATGAGACAAACCCAAAATCGCCACCCCCTACCAAATGTTGGGTGCAAACGTAGTTGTCGATAATTTCCATCTTTAGGATGGGTTGTTGTGTTGTCTGGGCCATATCTTTGTTCTATTAAGAGAGCGAGCGGAGATGATGTGGGAAGCCCACTACAATTGGGTGGCAAGACACTTTGACGTCAAAAATAAAGTGGTGATGCTACAAAAAAACTTCTATTGGCCAAAACTTCGACAGGAGGTCAACAAGTATATCAGGTCCTACATTGCCTGTGCTATTGCTAAACTGGCCACTAAGAAACATGGCTTGTACGCCCCTCTTCCTACTCTTTACAAGCCATGGGAATCCATCTCAATGGACTACTTGTTGGGCCTCCCATCCACCAAGTGGGGAAATGACCGTGTTTTTGTGGTTGTTGATCTCTTTTCCATGATGGCGATTCTGGTTGCCTGCAAGAAGAGCATCACAACAGAGGCCACTACCAAGTTCTTCTTTGAATGATTCTAGGTACATTTTGGAATCCCGCAAACCATTGTCTCAGATCGAGATAGTTTATTTCTCATAACATTTTGGTCGAGCCTCTGGTCACTGCTGGACACCAAGCTCACCAAATCCACAACCTTCCACCCCCAAATAGATGGCCAAACTGAGGTCATAAATTGAATGACTATGCATATCCTTCATATGTATAATTCCAAGAACCCTCGCACATGGGATGCGACCCTTCCCTCTTTCCAGCATAGCTACAACCGAGTCTTGCATATCTCAACTGGCCATAGTCCCTTTTAGGTGGGGTTGGGATTCCAATCATTGGGTCCCATAGATGTTTCACTTCCCCTTGAGTTCACATCGACCGACTCATTGTTACAGGAGAATCCCCCTGCAGACAAGTGGATTCCCTGTTGGGCTTTAAAATCCTAAGACTAAGACAGAAAGGTGTTAACGTTGGTCACTGACATCCTTTCAAATCTAGCTAAACTAATGTATAGAGAGGAGTAATAAAGGTGTACCTTTCTAACGAAGTTCATCCTCGCATAGTCTGAGTTTAGCTTTGATCCCCAAGCTCCTCGATAAGTCCTGCAAACAAAATAAAGACAGAACAAGCTTCCTATTCTACTAATATTAGCTTGAAACCAGATCTATCTAATAGAGACAAGTTCATGTAGAATAACACAACCTTGAAAGAAACAGGCCAAGCACATATGTATATTAATGAGAACAATAGAGAATACTTACAGACCTTTGATGAAGGTGCAACAACCTCTCCAAGCTCTCCTTTCCTAACCCTTTGCTCAAATAATTCACACAAAATGATGATGCTTCGATGATATCTCCCTTATAAGATCATAAGCTTGATCCCTTTAATCTCCCATCTTCTTATACCATGAGAAGGCCTCCTTATATAATCTTGGAGAGACCCAACCACCATAGAGATTCTTAGGATAGGTTGAGGATCTTTCTCCATCAGTTGTGGATCCTCCCTATGATCCAGCCTTGACCTCAGATTCAAATCCAATTGATTTCCAAGATGAAGGGGATTTTCCCCTGATTTTCTCACCAACATAACGCTCCCCTCAAACATGTCAGTGCTCCCCCAAAAGGGTACACAGAGCATTGCAACACTCCCCCAAAGAGGGTTAGGGAGCATTGGTGCTCCCTGAAAGTGGGTAGCAGAGTGCTGCCCAAAATTTCCTCAAAAATGCATAGAGCTCCCCCAGAAGGGTATCTAGAGTGCCACAACACTCTCCCAAAGGAGGCCAGGGAGAGTTAGCACTCCCTGACAGTGGGTAGGGGAGCGTTTCCTTCCAAAAATCATTTTTAAGTGGTTTTTTCCATGGCAAATGCTTTGTAGTCCTCATCAGATGATTTCTCCTTCTTAAACCAGTCTTTGAAGGTGTCTTAAGTGTCCTTATGATGTCGTTAGAGACATGACATAGGCAATATGGAAGTATTATGTTTGTGACACTTGTGACACTTATGTATAAGAAGCGACACTTGCAACACTTATAACGACAACAATAGGTCAACATTGAAGTGAGTAATTTTCATGTGCAACAGATTGCCCCCAAAAGTGTGAATTTAGAAGATGGCAACTGATGAATGAAGTAATTTGTAGACTTTTTGAGAAGGGGTATGGAATCAGAGAACCTAGAATAATCTGCACACAACCATGAAACAAATATTATGACATGTTTCAAACCCAAGGTAGGCATACCTATGCTTGAGTGATAAAGACTTTCAAGGTATATCTGCCATAAAATACACTGCGGATCCATAATTATATTGACGAAAAGGTGTAGCCACTAAATATACAATGTGGATCTATACTCCTATGACCTGAAATGATCGTAGCCATGAAGAATACACAATGGATATACGAGACGACAAGACATAACCACGACCAATACAAAGTTTATCTATGTGATAATATATGTGTTAATGTTCAAAAGAAACTTCGTCGCAACCTGGGCAAAGTATATATAAGAGTGATGACTCAACCTAGGTTCTTCTTACCGATCCCGATGTAGTACAAATCTAACCATGTGAATAGATTTCCTGATGTCAAACATGGAAAAAACCACTTTATTACCAGTCAATGAAGTAAACCGTTAACAAGCAGGAGGGAAATCACCATTGATGTCAATGATTCCCAAGGTACTCTAGGACATTCCAACAAATGTGAATGGATGAGATGAAGTCAAACATCTGTGGAATCATCCAATCATAGGTCAATTATGTAAACCTATTTTCAGACGCGAGGAGGCCTGCCATTGTGGCATGCAGGTCCCAAGGTACTAAGTGGTTTCTAATTCTAGTTCCCAGATAATGTGTTGAAGTCAAAAGGAATAGAATCGTCGCAGGAGGGCCTTGATGTATCCCCCATCAATGAAACAAAATTGTCATAGAGATGTAATTTGGTATATCAAGTGAACATGGACTAACACGAGTATTGAAATAGGATATTTTTGGTGGTTGAATCTCGAGGCAGATACTTCCTTGAACACTGAGGCACAACAGTAGAAACTTGACATGGACCAAAACATGATGATGCAATGGATACTATGACTTTCATCGGGTGACCCAAAGGAGTAAGAAAATTCATAAGATTGGTTCAGTGCATAGGTTCAACAGATTTAAATGCGTGCAAAGACAAAGTGCCATGTTCAAGGGCAACCATGAGAGTGACTGGTAATGTTGTTAACATACATTTATTATGTAGATTTAAAAAAACATACACATTCTTCTACAACACATATTCTTGCGAAATTAATAGTAAAACATACCTGCAACAAACACATACAATTCTTATAAATATCAAGACATATACACGATACACATCAGAAAAATTAACATAGAGATGATACTTATATTTTTATGTGAAGACCACCAGCTGCGTGCAAACCTTCCACGAGCCTCCCAGCCTTAGACCACATTGGTCATCACTCTCAGAAGTGGGTCACCCCCGATATGGGACTAAAATCCACCCAGGAAAGGGATTCCTATGCAAGGTTGAGACTATGGAAAGTCACACAATACAACATGAAGGATTCCCTCCTAGGAGCCAACTTATGCCCACAACTTATAGACTCTCATTCCCCACATGCCCGTCCCACCCTGAGAAGTATACACCTTCACTGTCCAATACTCCATCGACTTCTCCACTTCCCTTATAGGGCTTCAATAATAGGTTGGAAAAGAATTCTCAGGGATCTGTAGTTGTTGTTGGTCTCATTCTAGGAGACTTCACATCCCCAACAAACTCTCTCACCTAGAGAGAGTTTCTCACATGCATGAAAACCTGCTTCTTTAATCCATGAGCCTGATAGCCTACCTCTTCAAACCACAGGCATGACAACCTACTTCTTCTTTCCAAATCCTAGGTCAAATGGGTAAAGGATATGGAATCAACAAAACTCAGGTATGACACAAATTATGGTATAAATAGAAAATATTAAGATAGGGCACATTCTCAAGCAAGTAGAGTGTGCCGGTTACATAGGTCAACGATGGAGGAGTTCAAGGATGGATAAAATGCTTGGTGTGTGAGTGTGTGAGTGCAAGATACCAGATATATAAAATATGCAGAACAGAAATGAAATGCTAGAAATGACAGAATAACAGTAAAATATCCATCATAATCTTCACAATACACAGAATTGATATACGAAATAGCAACAGAAATAGCACTTTGAATCAGATAGCAATGTTCACAGGCCTCTTTGAGGGGGAAACCTCCAGTCGAGCAATGCTCTGTTACAATAATATCCAAGCTAGGGTTTTCATACCCTCGACTCTTATTTATACTAATATTTCTATTAAGAGAAGCATCTAGAGGAAGATCCTTCTAGAAGCGGAAGCTTCTTTTAGGTCTTCTTACATCTGCCTTATTCTATTTTATTGAAAGGTCTTATTAATATCGACCTTTATTACATCTGAATACATTGATATACCTATGTGTGGGTTAGGACCTTAACATGTCCGCCCCCTTAAAAACAGCCTTGTCCTCAAGGCTTGAGATTTGGAAACTGCTGCAGAATTGTAGTTGTTTCCCAAGTGGCATCTGCTGGAGTCATATCTTTCCACTGTACTAGCACTTCCTTGATGGTTCTCTGATGTAGGTGATGCTCCCGCTGGTCCAAAACTACTTCTGGTTGTAGCCAAATGGATCCTTCTTCAGCTAACTCTGGAAGGTTGGTTTGAATTTGGCACCTGGTTCCAATCACCTTCTTCAAGCATGAAACATGAAAAACTGGATGTAGCTTCGATTGACTGGGCAGAGCTAACTGATATGCGACTTGTCCCACACGCTTGAGAACTGTGTAAGGGCCATAAAATTTGGGTGCTAGCTTCTGACACTGCTCGACCTTGAGGGAAGTTTGCTTATATGGTTGCAGTCGCAGAAACACCTAATCCCCTTCGACAAATTGACGTTCCGAGAAACCTTGATCTGCTTGCTACTTCATTCTATTCTGGGCCATGACCAAGTTCTCTTTAAGGGTACAAAGAATATCCTCTCGGACTGTAAGTGTTTGGTCAACCGCCTGGACCTTCGAGGTACCCGGTAAGTATGAGAGAACTGACAGTGGATTCTATCCATACACTGCTTCAAAAGGAGTCATGCGAGTGGTTGTATGGTATGTAGTGTTGTACCACCATTCGACGAGGGGTAACCATTGAGCCCACTGGTGTTTTTTTTCAGAGGCAAAGCACCTCAGATATGTTTCCAAACACTTGTTGACGACTTCCATTTGACCATCTGTCTGAGGATGATAAGCTCAGCTGAGATGCAATTGTGTGCCTTGTAGCTTAAACAGTTCTTGCCAAAATTTGCTTGTGAAAGTTGGGTCTCGATAAGAAACAATAGAGTCTGGCATGCCATGAAGCTTGAAGACCTGATCCATGAAAATTTGGGCCACCGTGGATGCAGTAAATGGGTGGTGAAGAGCACAAAAATGAGCATACTTGGAAAGGCAATCCACCACCACCATTATCACTGATTTATTCCCCGATT